>CM040760.1:26582971-26700471 GCA_022829145.1 Albula goreensis
TTATCACGGATCACATACTGGACTTTACACTGCAGTTACTACACTGCACCATTTGTAGTTCGTAAAAACAAAAACAAACCAAAAAAAAAAAACACACAAACACAAATATACAAATTTTACGTATATTTACCCTGATACCAGTAAGAATGCGCTGTAACTTCAGTTAGAAACACAACTGAACACATCCCCGCTTTCACATGCACTTGAGCCGTGCAGGTCGTGGAGAAGCAGAGGGTACGGTGTCGTAGAACGGTTTGTGAGTCATGTGCTGAATGTGTAAATGTGTTTGTAAATGTAATGTAAATGTTTAGCGTTGGGAGGTTGGGAGTTCAGTTCAAAGGCAGGGCTGCCATACGTGTGAGCAACGTGCTTCTGTGAAACAGCCAAATGGATAGTGTGTAAAAATGTGAACGGAATGACAGCGTATGCTGGAAATGCAAAGCAAACACTAAAGCAAAGCGTGAAGAGTGGAAGGGCAGGTTTCTGCGCCAGAGAAACAGCGGTGATGTAACTACAGAGTAAAGGTGGAGTAAAGATGTAGCAGGATGGAGAGGCTCACTTCTGGTGGATGAAGGAGTTGAGGCAGGTGAAGATGAGGAGGGGGACCATGGCGCAGAGCGTCATGGTGCTGCTGAAATTGGCCTCCAGGATGCTCCGACTGTCCTCCGCCCCCTGCTCTGTGCCATTCCCCGTCTGATTCACCTTCAGCCTGTTGGTGAAGTACTGCACAGAAAGGAAACATTAAACAGTGCGCTCATGAGTCTCTCAGCCAGCAGGGGGAGCTACTGTCTGCCCCCTCATCCTTTAAACCACGGGTTCTCAAACTCCACCCTGTCATACTACACCTTTCCAACACCCAAATCCTTCCCAATTTTAACAAGAACACCCTTCTCATTGTATTTTTTGCATTTCATCTCAATTTTCAACCTCACTTGGTCCTTAATTAAATTCTTCAATATACTCAAAACAGAAATATTTAAGAAACCATAATCACAGCTGCGAGCATCCACAGAGAGTAAAGGTTACGCATGCTTTAGATTAGCTGTATGAAGCCTAAATTGGATATTAAATGTCAAACAATAAGCATATACTCCTTCACTGGCTCAAAAACAGAATCATATTATACTAATTTTACATTACACAGCCATAAAACTATTTAATTACATTTCTGAAAAGGTTATTTCCATCATAAAGTTCCTAATTCTGTTTAGAACATAAAATTCAGCTTCCAAGGTTAATAACACCTCGTGTTTAACAAAGACCTTTCCTCTCAATATCCAGCTCTTTCTCATGCCTGGGGGGCAGCTTTGTGTCTGCAAAGACCAGATTTTATCCGCAGACAAAACATCTCTACCCCGAAAAGCAGTGCCCATATAAACCAGGGCCATGGTGTGTGTGTAGGGTTATGTCTGCTCCAGTTTCCTAGTCTAAACTGGCCCATTAGTTACATAAACCAACCTCGGTACACTTACAGATTAGACCACAGTAAAAAAATGTTCCAAACAGGGTAACAAAAACTTCAGCTGTCATTCATAAGCATTCATAAGCTCATCAATGAATGTATCGTAACGATCAGATCAGTTAAATAATGGCTAAAACCGTAAAAATTTTCTCACGGCTTTTCTATGACAAATGCAGACACACAGAACACTTTTCTGGGCCACCCAAATCCACACTCAGGATATCTGAGGGTAAAAGAGAGCATGCAAGCAGTTTCAGCCATAAAAGCCTGCATGTTTTCAGGATGCTGGACCAGGTGGGTGACGTTACCTTGGTTGCAGTAATGAAGAAGTTCCAGGGAAGGAGAGTTCCTAGCCCCATTATGAAGAATATAATCCATACTAGATTATACCTGTGAAAAACAAAAACAAACAAAAAACACAAATTAGACACGTCTGACAACACAAAGCAGAACCCTGAAGAACTCTGTCTCATTACAACTGACGGACAACGTAAACATCATCAAATACACCGCAATGTACCAAAAGTAAGCGAAAACACTGAAAAGCACCAATAAAACACCTCTAGCTGCACACAGACCAAAATCCTGTGTCACCCTCCTACACCCTGAACAAAAGCACTCACCTGTCGCGTGGAGTGTTGATGGCCGTCATTTTTGCCCTGCTGTTGGTAGCGTCTTGTGTTCAACCCCTTGCAATCAACCTGTAATAGAGAGTTTATAGATGGCATATAAGATTTGTTTTAGCTGGCCTTGAAACAACAACTGCTCATTTTTGGTACCTCACAGACTACAATGTTTTCCCACATCTCAGTCTCTCTTAAATCAGTGTCACCGAGCGTTTCACTTTTAGCGTTAGCCAAAAGGGCGTGGCGTTCCTTCGTTCTGTTCGGCAATATGGTAGAGATGGTAGACAGTAACGCTACGACTCCAGGAAACTAATATATAACCTTTCAAACTGGGTGGACTCCTTACGCTGGAGCCAAATCCTTACAATAACACAACACGCCCGCTATTCAAAATATGCAAAAGGTAAGAGATTTACGGGGCATGAAAACTGGCACCTCCATAAATACAATAAACCGCTGGCCAGAACAAGAAAGTCTGATCAATACACACCGAAACTCCACCACAGCAGATTGTTTTCATTCCATTCAGTCCTTTCTGCACTTCCCAATACAAAGCCTTCCATTTAAGGCAAATTATGATACCTCTCACAGCCTCGTAGATGATCAGGTAAGCGAGGTACACATGCCACACTTGGACAGGAAAACTCACACTTCACACAGACTTCAAACCAACACATCTTACACCAGTTATATTGTACATCACATACAACATGAGACGAAATTTCAGAAACACTGCTGGAGGAAACTGTATAGAACACACAAATTATTCAGAGAGATCGATTCTAAGTAAATATTTTGAGCAAAATTTCGAAGGACTGCACGCGTCACAAAATTGTTTCTGCTGAATTCCCCGACAGGCAAAAGCTGTCACTAATTCAGACGAAGATCAGCACCCTGTCAGAGGGTACAGGCAGTATTTCACATATATGCATTTCCAAATTACAATTTTTATGCATACCTTATTATAATAATAATAGAAACTCATGACATGAGTTTCTCAGGTTTTTTGTAATGTTCCACACCCTTGTGCCACCCATAACATGCCTCTATCATTTTCATTTTATTCAACCTCATGTATTTTGTAACATAATACAAAATAAATAATTAAATACAATACAGGTGCTGCAGAGGAATAATCCATGCAAAAACAGTTAGCATCACACGTCAGGTATGAAACGCACACGTCAGGTATGAAACACACACGTCAGGTATGAAACGCACACGTCAGGTATGAAACGCACACATGTGCATTAATGTATCTGAGGGGAGGCCCACACCTGCGGTCCAGGAGGGCGCTCTGTGGAAGCTGAGCAGACGTACCTGCTTAGCGCGATGGTGGCTGGCCTGTCACCTGGCAGAATGCTGAGCTGAGCTGAGACCCTTAGAGAGAGCAGCGCGCTGTTCTTCCCTTTATACCTGAGCAGAGAGGCCCACGTTCCCCTCGCGACGCTGACGGGCTCTTCCTCTTTCAGTGGTAACGCCCTGTGCGTTTCAGCAGCTGATAACGATCCGGCCCACCCCCCCCCCCCCCACACACACACACACACACACACACACACGCCGTGGAGCGCCCTGGCCAGCCCCACACATGACCGTAACGGTACTGGGGCTGGGGGCAACGACCTCGCTGGCACTCCACCAATAGGAGGAGCTCAGCCCAATGGAGGAGCTAAAAAACATCACACAGCTCGCAGACACACGCACAACACTGAAAAACACAGCGCGATGACGCACTCACAACAGCATAATCAATACGAGGCCCAAGCTGGCCAGTGTACAGTGTCGCACAATGGCTACAGAGCTGGACTTCTGGTAAAGTACAGGTTGCAGGTAAGATTGCAAGGCAGGGCACCATGACACACTTGATGCTTCAGTAAAACACCCGGCTGTACAAACAGATATTTTTACAGGCGTTAGCAGAAGCTCTTATCCAGAGAAACTTTAATTTTTGGTTCTCTAATATTCCATTACATGCATGGGAACAGGGCCTGCAGCCGCTGAGATGCTAACCCAGGTCCCAAACCATTACAATGGAGCAATGCCACGGCCTGCACTTATTATCAGCAGGTAATCACACCTGAATGGTGCAGTGACTGAGCTCTCCAGACTCACAATGGAGCTCTGCTTTCCTGCAGAGTCCTGGCCTTTAGGGTGAAACGCTTTTAAGATCGACAAATCCCTGATGAGGACTGTCACGATGTCAGTTATCCAGATCCAAACGGTGATCCTTTACGTCCACCTCGTCTGCAAACGGAGTTTCGTAAATGTTTACATGGAGGAAGAGTGCCCACGGAGCGCAGAAAGACGAATGGGTAACATGACTCGGGCTCATACCCACACCGAGCTCCAGGGACACATTCTGTGTCCACCTAAAACAAATATTCCAAACACACTGTATACACAACCAGCATTGCCAGGCAGCAAGCGGCTCAACACCCATCCAAATGGAAATACTTTCCATGGCAACAACCTTAACACAGACTGGATCATCTACCGTACACCCAAAACCGTCCCACCTGGATGATTTTGGAGAAACGCAGCATCTAGCATCACATGACTGTTTTCTATCCAATAGTGATGCCCGATGCGTTCTAAAGGACAGCCTATGCCAGCCAACAGAGAAGAGAATCTCACCAAAAACAAAACACAACCCATACATGCCTGACTGATACTTTATATTCTTAATATTCCATATACTCCATAACAACGTACATATTTCTGGGTCACACCCAACTTAATCCATGTTTACGTTTGCACAAAAAATGAAAGACTACCACTCACCCCATGTGCCACAGTGATGGCTGCCAACCAAAATGTGCTGGGCTGACTGCTGGCAACCTGTACAGCCCTGCTGTGCTAGTGCATTGTGGGTAAGTTAAGGGGCCTCATGAGGAGCTGGAGGGCTGCTGTGTAAACTGGCTGCCCTGAGCACACCCTGCCCTGGATAGAGGAGGGCAGCCATGTTCTACAGCCACTGTGTCCCACCTGCAGTGGGCCAATAACACAGCCCGCACTACAGAGGAAGAAACACACCCACCCACACGACTGAACACATACACAATACAATACGGCATTTTCCAATGGCTGGAAAACAACGAGTGCAGCACTCCCCCACCAATGCCGGCCGCCCTCTCTGCACACATAACCTTCGTTTGAAGAACACGAGGTTCGGTCGGAGCTCGATTCACGCTGAGAAAAAGCAGAACGGCTGAATTCAGGAGATAAAAAGCCCTCCAGCTTTCTCAGCATTTCAGCCACACACGAAAACTGCATTATCACCGTGAGCACAGGAATAAAACGCCCAGCTCTGCACTGGCATCTGACCACAGCGCTGATAAACAGTGTGAGGGCTGAAGCATCTTACCTACTCTACAGTGCCTTACGACCTCTACAGTGCCAACAAAATGGCACTTTATCAACCATGAACCAAAACAGATTGCAACTGGATCACGGTGCTCTGATTTGCAATTTAATTTTTATTTTGCATGATTTAAAAACAGTCACGCACACTAATGGAACTGCTGCAACTCATTCCATTTGTGACACGAACAAAGACACTGATGAGTCACTGAATCTGACTCATAAAATGGGCACAGTGGCATTTCCTGTTTGGGTGGTTGGGTTGAAACTGGCAGCCTCTGCGCTGAAGACGGTGGTTGGAGATGGAAGGGTACCAAAACCAACCAGGAATTCCCCTTTCTGCACCAAGATCAACACAAAAAGCGCATGCCACAGAGCTGCAGCAGTCTGAGCAGAGTGCTGTCATACAGCTCAAGTCTGGCCTATAAAGTCATATCCAAACTTCAGGCTGATGGGTCAGTGGCAGCTTTAGACTGGGTGTTGAAATGCGTCAGTGGGCCGTGTTCGCGTTGTGGTTTATATAGGGGGTTTCTGCAGCGCTCTCTGGCACACTGCAGCTGGTGGCTGATGGGTAACGTTGTGCGCTGGATTACGACAGAGCCCCTTATTTAAGCACTTGGGTTCAGTGAGGGCCCGATGCCGCGGCACACCGTGTGTCCAATTAGAGGCAGTGGTGTGTAGACGCACAGAGCGAAAGGGAGGACCCCCACTGCTTAAATCTCTCACGCTGAAATTCCACACCGCAGCTGCCACCTGCAGCAAACACATCTTCTCTTTTCTTTTGGCTCCCAAGAAGCAAAATGCCAATCAATCAAATACATTCCAATTCATCATAAAAGCTTCTCAGGAGGGAAGGAGGGAGGAGATGTGTGCAGAAGAATGACATTTCCTGGCATGGACTGCAACTAATGTCATGCCCAGTTCAAAAACCACACGTACAAAATCCAGCAGGAGTAGCTGCATCCAACCAGAGTTACTGCCAGGAGCGGAGCTGGCTCAGAGAGGACGGAGGCCTGAGGACAGATACCAGATTTACCCTGTTCAAGAAATAAGAGTTTATGCCAGTCATTCTGTGTTCGCCTTTAAATGCTTCGCACCATAACACACAAATCAACAGGATGAATTGCTCAATGTTTCTTGGTAGAGACTGAAGTGCTTTGACACAATTTTAATCCCTTCATGCGCGGTTCACTTAACTCCCATCTAAAAATCAACACACCATTGCTGTGGCCATCTCACGTTTTCACATCTTGTGGAGAATGTGAAGAGCATTTAATCACTGAGCTGGTTTTTGACACATGGGCATCTAAAGTAGCTGTGTGCATCGACACTTCCTTAAAAATACTGTGTTTCTGCTTAAATTTTATCGGAGAATGAACCAGGCACTGTCTGAGTCTGACATATCAGCACTTTATGCATCTTATCACGCTGTCAGGAAAATTAGATATTGGTGAAAACTTGTACTTTTATGTCTAATCAGCCTCATGTCAAACTAAAATATGAGACATTAACACAGATTATTACTACAGACATAAGTTGTGATCACCTTTTTCTGGAAAAAAAAAATGTAAGCCTCTGAGCGAAGCATGTACGAGCAAGAGCGAAGAAAAATTAGGTCACAGTTAAAACATGCAGGCTAAATTACTACAAGTAACACAGGGGAGGGAGGGGAGGGTACCCGTGCACCTCCAGAGCCCGCAGGTGTGCAGGTCTTTTTTCCCGCCCAGCACCTGACCCAACTAATCAACAGCTCATCAATACTGTTACCTGAGCCAGGTGTGTTAGCGCTCGGGTGGCGCAGAGCCCCGCGCTCCCTACGGCTCTCCATGAACAGGGCTCCATACCTCTAGGCTGGAGTGCTTTTGGGCAGAATGTCTCCCCCTAGTGGGTGCATGCTGCTGCTGGCCGGTCATGTGAGGATACCATTGGCTGATGGAGATTCCAGGAGTTTGAAGCCTCATATTTTCCTGGACCTGCCGCACACAGAGACTTGCTATTCTGGGCGCACGGGACGACATCCACAGCGCACAAGTGTAAACAATGAGCGTGGTTATTTCAGACATGCATGTGACCCACACAAGGTAGGGCTGTCCGTGTGCCTCGCAGTGACCCGTTACCACGGCCATACGCTGATCTCCACACATTAGTAACAGCCCATAATTCACACATACACACTGCCAAGGGCTGCAGCTAGCTGGGTCAGGGGTCAATCACTTCAATTTACTGTAGAAATTCAGTGAATTTCAGTTAATCAATTAAATAAAAGGCCAATAACGTCCCATGATGACTTTTTCAAATTAATTATATAAATGTAAATGTTATCTCTATGAACTCAAACGAGACTGCCCCATGTTCTTATCGGTTTGAATGCATAAAGGAAAAAGCTCCACTTGATTCCTGTTGTACGTAAGGACACCATTTTAATGTAACTTGTTAAATTACCTGTGATCCACACTCTTCATATAAAGCAGTAAAGTAAAACAGCTGTTTGGCCCTGCTGATGTTAAAGCAGACCAGGTCTTGACACGGGTAGAATTGTATCCTAAAATGGCCCCTCGTGCCACAGCAGTGATCATCCAGACGTAATTCGATTTGAGGAAATGTTATTACAGCCAATGGAATTACAGGAGCACAGCCAATCACATGACAGAGAGGTCCTGCTGGAACGGGAGCCCTCCTGTTCATTGTGCTGGGTCCACACAAACGCACTGACCTTCACCAGCATGCCTTCCCAATGCTCAGCTGACCAGTGCAGAGTGGACTCAGTGCAAGCGGTCAGTGCTATAGCTTTCTCAACTCAATCACAGCTCATGATCTCTCAGTGTAGCCGTCTCATAACTGGTTTCTTTGTGCACCTTTGACAATTTATGTTTATGCTTTTTGTCCAGGTGTTTCTGCCATTAATAACCGAATTCCCTGCCCTAACCGGGCAGATACATTTTGGCATTCTCACTTTTCAAAGGCACTCGTAGCCCTGTAGAAACGTATTCCAGCTTGCTGACTGAGAGCGAAACCATTTCTAATAAACTTAAAAAAAAAACCAACTGAAATGCTCATGATTTGGGTCTGATCCAAATTTAATTCAGTTTAATTCAGGAAATGAAATGCAGAATTTCACATTTGAATAATTGAAAACAAAAACATCCTGATGGAACACTAGTGAAATTTTTCCGTGTACTTCTCCCAGCGGAACGGAAACAGCCCGCTGCCTGCATCCCCAGCGACTCCGACAGCAGTGAAGACCTCTGCGTTGGGCAAGAAATGTTCCTGGATCTATTTCGTGAAGTAGCCACAGATTTTGCACAGCTAAACCGTAGTGTGTGTGGCAAGCTTGCGTGAGCCACACACAGAGGCCCGTAGGTTTTCTTCTCACACGTTACCCTAAATGATTAGAACTTTGTTATGAACCGCCTGCTTGTCAAAGACCAGCGTGGAGCTCTCAGGACCCGTGAGAAACCTCTGGAGTGTGCGCGTTTCTCTAGCGGGGGTGGACTGAGGACAGACCGCCATTGAGACCTCTGTGATAGGCATGACTCCGGCACCTACCCCCACTGTAATCAGTGACCCAAAGCGTCCCTCTGCTCCCTTTCACGGCGGTGACAGTTCAACAGAGAAACCTTCCCATCGGCCCCTGCAGCTGCCCAGCTTGTGTTTCTCAAACTCTCCCACCTCTCATGACAAAACAACATATTTTAATATCATCACAATCAACTACAGCTGCCATTAATAGCTGCTATTAATAGAACTACAGTTGTGTAGCCTGACCGGAACACTCAGGCTACACAACTGAGCTTCTCAAAAGGGCAGAATCGAGAGTCAACAGGTCAACCAGAAAAGACTAGATTTATGGCAAAGGTTTCATGTGTACAGACAACAGAGCAACCAGCACTGTCTACAGATTGGACTTGAACACTCCAGGGGTCTCTGCCTCGACTCAGTGACCTGGCAAGCTCTTAAAACATTGACAAGCCTCCATGTAAAATAATATCTCATGGAATCAGTGCCCCCCCTTCCCGAATAGATTAAGTTTCTTAACTCAAAAGCTGCCAGGTTCTGAATTGTTTTTCCAGACAGCGACTCTCTACTGATATATCTTGACCCAAGTGGTTCCGCTTGGGAGCTAAATCTGGAGGACCCATCAGAGAGGAACCGCCTGATTTACCACCTGAGCCCAAACCAGCTGCTTCCAGCACCCACAGAGCCTCTGACACGGGCTGCCAATCACAGCCACCAACCAACTGCAGGAGCCCCGCCCCATCACCTGTCAATCACAGCTCCCAGCCAACTGCAGGAGCCCCGTCCCATCACCTGCCAATCACAGCTCCCAGCCAACCACAGGAGCCATGACCACTGACTGTCAATCATAGCCCCCAGCCAACTGCAAGAGCCCCGCCACCATCACCTGTCAATCACAGCTCCCAGCCAACTGCAAGAGCCCAGCCCCATCACCTTTCAATCACAGGCCCCAGCCAACCACAGGATCCGTGCCCCACCACCTGTCCATTATGAACCCAAGCCAACTGTGGCCACCTTCCAAGATTCCTTCACTGGCAGGACTTCCTGACACTGGGTTCCAGAAACTTCCCGCGACGCTGGGAGGATCCAGAAATAGATCGTCTGAGGTCTCATCAGGAGATCCGTGATGGCCTGCACGTCCATGACCCAAGGCGTCCCTCAGCCAATGCAGGGAATTGGCATGACAGCCCTGTGATACCCACGCCAAGCTTCTCCTCTTTGTTACACGGACTCCTGCTCCTCTCCTCCGTTAAGCGCCTGCTGTGATGCACGACGTGGAGCTCCAGGCCAGGTGATTCTGATGAAGCTCTGTGCCAGAGGACCGCGCTCATGTCAACCCTCACCCAAAAGCACATGGATGGGCTATGGTCACATGCCGCTGAATTCTCAAGGAACTATCAATGGCACAATGGCACATCTGATCCTGTTTTTACTTGATTTTACTCATAGCACCGCTATATATATTTTAAAAAATTAAAGTTTGTTCATATAATGTCATTGGCATCTGAGGAGACCCAAGTCAGGCTTTGCTTTGAAATCCAACGACCTGTTTTCCTGCCTGTCCCTTTTATTCATAAATTATACTTATGCCAGAAACCATGATACCAGGATGTATTATTTTACAAAGAGTTATTTGTGAAACAGCTTGCCAGGTTATGTTTTACTGTTGGAGACCCCAGGTACATTTGAGTTAGGTTTGACACAATGCTGTTTACTCTCTGAACTCCAGGAAAATGATGAGCGAAGACATAATGAATGGCCCTGTTCTTGCCATTATACGTTCTTATTTCAATCTACTGGATATCAACCAGTTCTCAAGCCATTCGGTCTCCTCAGACCCCAGGAAACTCAGGTTGGTCTGTCTCTGAGCTGCGCGCCAGCACTCAGTTGCACTCGATGCTAACTAAAATTAAGCATGTAACTGGAGCCCAGGCTTACTGGCTGCTGTGGACATAAAGGAGGGAAAATGCAGACGCAGGTCCCCCATGGTCAGCAGTCAAGACCGATTACCGCCACACAATCGGCAGAGAACACGGCTGTTAGGGAAGCACACAGGGCTGATCGCTCCATTCACTTTAAACACTGTCAAGGGCTTTGTCCAATTGTGACAAGCGTTCTGCTTCTGCTATAGGCCGTTTTATCTATGCATCCATTCTCAAAGAATGAATATTTATGTAGGCTACGAACGGGACACAAACTGTGTGTGACCAAAAACAAACCAGACCAATGCCAAGATTCTGAGCAACCTTTGGTCTGTCTCTGCATCCTGTACTTATATTTGTCTTTGCCAAGTGAAGTCTGTTTCCGCAGCTTTTCAGGCCTACAGTTTTTTGCAAATATATCCTGTAGTGATGTACAAATAAGATATCGGAACACCACGAACGGCTGGAGCTAAAATGTAAAACTATTATTTAAACTAGTCATTATGTTTTGGGGTTGAAGAGCAAAACCTTTTTTTTTTGGTCCAAAAGGGTCTATGATTGACAGCACATTGCATCTGTGCCCATTTTTAGCACCATAACGTGTCCTCACCCATTCATTACTAATACTCAGATTAGATAAAATTGGGGGGGGGGGGTGTCCAGGTCCCGGTCCCTTGGTTTCAAAAGAAATTGAGGTTTGTCTCACTTTCAGTCACATCGGCAACACACGGCCCAGCACGTGCACACACACACACGCGATCACAGACCGCAGAAGAATACATGGCTGAAGAGTAGAGTACGCGTGGGGGGGTGGGGTTGTGGTTGTGAAGCGTTACACACGAATGTGCCGATCTGTGGGACGGATTACAGCCGAAAGATGGAGCGCGCCAAGGGTCAGCAGGAGACAAAGCTCTGCTTGTTGAGATGCGTTCTGCTCCAAACCAGACGGGACACGAGTGAGCTCCTGCGATCTCGTGACAAGAGCAGGACAGAGAGAGCTGAGAGAGCGACATAGAGAGAGGGAGAGGGAGGGAGAGAGAGAGAGGGGGAGAGAGGGAGAGATAACGCTCAGCTGGGTTCTTTTCAAAGCCCATCCTCCAAAGCTTGCCCCGAAGTCTGGTGAAGCCACAAAGACCCACACAGAAGCAGATGCCTGCAAAACTGAACGATAGCTTCAGGGCTGTATGTTTCATTATGATGCACTTTCCAACTGGGCTCTACCTGTCTGATACTTTGAGCCACTGAAAAAAAAAAAAAAAAAAAAAAAAAAACACATTAAAGACAAGGACAAGGCAAGCAAAACACTACACACATCTGCCCCAAGCAAGCAAATAATTCCCGCCAAGCTATAGCAGATGCTCTGAGCCCCGACGGGAGACAACAAAGAAAGAAAGAAAGGAGAGAAAAGACACCAGGCTCTCCCAGAAAGAGGGGGTACACCCGGGTCACTCAGGACATTGTTACCCATGATCCAGTCTGTCACAGTAAGTTGCCCCGCCACAATGGGGGAAAGATTATGCAAAACTTTAATGAGTAAATGTAACTGCCACACTGGGGGGAACCCCCTTCCCCTCTCAGTTAATCCTGTACACTGTGTGTACATAAATGTGGAATATAGCATTTTGATCTCACACAAAGCTAAATAAAAACTAGCACAGCCTGACAGGAACGAGGGGCTACGAAGCAGGATAAATACACAATAGGATATATAAGATTAAAACAAAGCACATGTGAGTGTATAAATGAACAGAATAAACCCAATGAGTCAGAGCGCAACCGAAGCAGCCCGTTTGGCAGACAGCTCTTAAACACGTGCGTGGCCACACGGTGCCCACACGGTGCCCACACGGTGCCATTATACTATATATTACAAATGAACTGTAAAATGAACATCTCACCATGACACACAACAGGGGAGCTCTTTAGAGCGCCCGTTTCAGGTGAAAGGCGCTCAGCTGCATGAGAACACACATTAGTAACATCTTCAAATAAGAGCGCAGATCATCTTTTTATCTTTCAATCCAAAAGCAAGATATAATGAATGCGGCGTATGCAAAACTATTCCCTCCCTGCCTTCTGGAAGATTTTGAAGCTGTACCCCATATGAATGAGTTGGAAAGTGATTTCAAGGGAAAAGCAAACGAAATTCGTGCCGCTCGTGACTCGGTTAACTAACCCAATAAAGTTAGGAAAGAGCTGACAGCAAAGCGCGATTGACGGAGAAAAGGGCGAATAGCCAGCACAAATATATGACAATGTTTCACATACATAATTGACAGTACCTGGTAAGGTTCGTACTTAAATTTTTAGCGCGGACTTTTTTAGCGGGCTGAATGAGTGACAGTTTCCTGATTACAAACTAGTGTGAGCTTAAACATACACGTTAGACAGGGAAACCACTCAACAAAATTCGCGTTCTACTAACTATACAATTTTTGCAGTAGGCTATTGATATTCCATTGAGATTCAATAATCCCACGTGTACGGCCACGCTAGCAAAGACGGCTAACTTAGCAAACTTTTTGGACTAGGCAGAAGTAATGGATTGCCAACTGAAACGCACATTTTGAAAGAACTATTCACAGATACTTATTTTAAGTTGTACATGCAGCACGGAGTGTCTACCAACACAGTTTAGTTTTCAGTTCAGAAAAAGGAGCCGTGAATGAGCAGTACTTACCCCTTCGTGTCTGCTGTCTGTCTGATCAAACTGCTTGGACTCATGTGTACTACAGCAGTAGGAAACACATGACGTGCCGGTGACGTCCCACAAGATTTCAATCGTCACAAGAACTAAATTGTATTGTAATATTGAGTACATAAATCAAATCCAAACAGCTTAGTGCGGAAGTGACAACCGCGCTGTCATGGAACTTATGGTAGGGTATCATGTGCTTGTATTTAGTGATACTCGCCCAAGTTCAGTGAAAGTTAGCGGTTTTTCGCTCCCAACAGTGCCTCAAAACTAAGACAGAGACGGGCTGTTGTGACAGCTACAAATTCCAGTTATTGACTTAATATTCTGATTAGCCGTGAGGTGACATCATGGTTAGCCAATTAGAATTTCACTAATTAGATTTTACAACACTGACCTCAATACCCCATAAAACAGCTCACATTAATAACATTGCTGTGACACTGTAAGTACATATAAAAAAGCCCAAACTTACATTAACCATATTTGCAACAGAGAGATCTTGAAATGTGTATGACAAAGATTGTTCTATGATTGCTTTGTGTTGCATTCTTATGCTTTGAAACCAGTAAAAATGCTCAGAAATAAATAAGGTCAACCTAAAACTCAACCAATACTCCTGCAAAAGACACATTAACAGGATAGCTTCATTAAAAAATCCTGTTTAACCTGATGTTAAGAAAATAAAACCTGTACACATCAGTCCAGGTAAAAGTCTGCTGAATGCCCAAGCTGACAACCTGCCTTGGGCATTTAGCTGGTTAGTTATGACTTCAAACCCCAAGTCTTTCAAAAAGTGGTATAGTCTTTAAAGACAGCTATGAGGCTGGACCTTAGTTTAAGGTCTTATTTGAAACCTGAAATCTTCTGTGCTGGGGTGCTGTTATTTTCTGTGGTTTAGGGGGAAAATGCCCCCTTACTGCCCCACTAAAGCCTCTTCCAGCAGCAGTCTACCTTCCCCAGGAGGTCTCCCTTCCAGCCACTACCCAAGCCCACACCTGCTTAGCTACAGCATTCCACTGGTCCAGCCCACAGCTATGCCCCCAGAATGAATGTGTGACATTTTTTGGCCGGTTTCCCAGACACGGATTAATCCCAGTCCTATACCAAAAGAAAATTTCAATGACGATCTCAGCTGAATGAAGCTCTTGGTCTAGGACTAGGCCTAATCCCTCTCCAGGAAACCGGCCCCTTAAAGTTTTAACCTTTGACTACTTCTCACAGCGCAGTCTGACCCAGATGCACCATGCCGGATTTTGGGGTTTTTTGGGATGTTTCTCGCCTGTAGCTACGCTCCATATGTGTGTTATCAGTACCATGCATCATAATATCAGATATTAAATATTATCAAAAATTATTAAACTTGTGAACAATGCTCAAGTTAGGGGGTGACATGCCAATTAGCTGAACAAGAATTTAGACCATGGAAGATCTATAAACTTCAGCAGAGATGCCATCACTGCAGTAACATGTTTTTATGTCACATTTTTGTGTGTGTTGTATGCATGTTAAATGAATAAATTAGGCTAATTAGACATCAGTTCAACAGTATTTCATTGGAATATAGCTCTCAACCAATGATACACTTGCACAGATTTAGCAGGATTGCTACAAACAGAAGTAAGTTAACTCTAAATTTGTAGTCCACAGAATTTAGATGGGATGGATATCGCTTTCTTTTTGAGTTAAGCATTGCTAGGTACTGAATTCCGATACATTCCACTTGGTTCCTACTGTGGGAATAAATCTCTTTTTCTTATCAAATTACAGGCAATATCTTTTTTTTTTTTTTTTTGCTCATTACCAATCTCTCATATCTCAACTGTCAAATCAGAAGGGCACAGCCCAGGTCCTCTCCCAAAGACTGTTAATGAGCAGCTTTGTACAGATAAACTGCTGACACCTGACTATCCAGCAGGGGGCATTGGAGAGGGATGAGACACAGACACTCCTGCAGAGAGTCTCTCTTCCTCTCTGGGTGCAGTCTGGCCAGTTATTCATAAAGCTGTTCATTATCAGCAGTCCTTTAATTTTCCCTTCAGGAACCACAAAACTACAGATGGTAGCAGCCTAAATATTAATAAAAGTAAACTTATAGATATTTCCTGAATGCCAGTGGCCTCAGACATGAAGAACACAATATTGCCTGAAAGAAAAATGAGCAAATCTTACATATGACCCTGTTTAATAAGTGCATACTGGCCATTTCAGGTTACAGAAACGTATGTCAAAACATTTAGGGGTTTCCTACAAGATGAAAATCTGATTTAACTTATTTCACAATTATTCTGAGATTTAGAAGTCCTTAGTGAACCAAGTAAGGGAATGTTACATTCACATGTCCCATAACAGCTTAAGAGCTTAAGTTTCAATTTCAAAGTATAAGCTGAGGTTGCCCACTATAAGGTCTACATATACAGTCATTTCAGTTTAATTGAAAAGCTTTCAGGAAAGATGAATCTTAACTCAGCCCCCCCCCCCTCCAACCCCCAAAGCATAAATGATTTTTCAAGCACCGGTATTGTATGTGAGGATCCAGCATTCCTATTTTGGCACCTAGCGCAGAAACTAATCACCACCTCTCCTGAATTAACGAGCCTGCGCTGCGAGTCACAAGACCGACTTGTGATTTACACTTCAAAAGCTCCATTTCCCTAAATGGGTCAAATCAATTTGGTGAGATAACCCAAGACTGGACCCTCGGAGGCCCGTGGCATTCCAGCTGTAATTCCTCCCTACAACAGCTTAGGAGCCACTCTGTGTGTCCAGTCTATGGAGGGGCTGTACTGACTCTCTCTCTCTCTCTCTCTCTCTCTCTCTCTCTCTCTCTCTCCTCTCTCTCTCTCTCTCTCTCTCTCTCTCTCTCTCTCTCTCTCTCACACACACACACACACACACACAGGCATATGCATGTGCATGTGCAAGGACATACAAATATGGAGCATACACACTCACTCACATACACACACATGCAAATATACATAGGTGTACACACGCACACACACACACACACACACACACACACTCACACACACACACACACACACACACAACACACACACACTCACACACACACACACACACACACACACACACACACACACACACACACACACACGCACACAACACACACACACAAATATACATACACACACACACACACACTCACACACACACACACACACACACACACACACACACACACACACACACACACACTCACACATCCATATCCCTATCTAGCCTGAGGGAAGTCATCTACAACTTTGCAAAGAATTTGAAAAATGGCCGTACAACATTACCTTTGACTTTTACATTTTCGTCACTTTGAATTTTGAATAAACTTTATTCGGCACAGAGCCATGAAACATTGGCAGATATACAGCTGATGCGAGCTTTCAATTCTTTATCAAACTCAAAATCTGTGTGTGTATGTTAGCGTTCTTATTATTCTGCTAAACCATAATGTATTCTTTTGTAATAAGTTTTGTATATATGCTCTGTGGGATCTTCCACAGAATGTCACCATAGAAACATAACACTAAACCAGACTATTAGCATCAGCCCCAGCCTGGCCCAGTCACCAAGGGGTTAATCTCGCAGGTAGGACCGTAATGTCTCGCAGCCATGTGTAACTTGAGCCTGTGGCGGATATGTGTGCGAGACTATTATAAGCTTCAGTCCCATGTGGGGCTTATTAAAAGCTATATCACCTACTTCTGAATAATAAGAGCCATCATATCAAATCAAGTGTTTCTGTATGCTGCATTTCACAAAACGTGTTATAATATGCTTTACTTCAAACAGCAGGCCTTAAACTCCACACAGCAACAGCTGCAAAGAACAGCCCCACTGGGTTCACGTGGAAAGCACTACCATTCAAAACGGTTAAAGCTTTCTGCTGCAATTCACTTGTGAATTGTGCGTTTTATTTTGCCAGAGATTTGCCAGCATTGTTAATGGTCTTGTGGCTAATGTTTAGAGGGTTCAGACAGACAAAACTGAAAAAAAAACTGAAAGTATCAACTGTAGCGTACTCAAAACTTCTTTATTCCAGTACCTGCAACGCTAAATATACAATTCCTCCTACCATACTAATACTACTACTAAGAATATTACCCAAGTATTACATGACTAAACATTCGTCCACCCACAGGGCTGTGATCTAAAAATCTCATTGAGCACTTAATATTTCCCTCTGGAAAATCCTGATATCTTTCACAGCTGTTTTTTTTTTCACAATTACAGTTACAGTTAAGACATTTTCATTCCTTTGAATCAGAAAATTTTTAACAAATTATTCTACAGGGTTCAGTTGAAAGATCTCTCACCGCACAGTGAAGAAGGCCTCAGCTGAAACATCTGTGTGGGATTGTTCCCCTGTCGCTCCTGAAAAACACGGGGATGTTGTTACGCTGTCTGTGTTCTTGAGAGGGAAACAGTACAGTCTCAGTTAGTAATGTCTCTCCCACATTTTTAGCTCTTGGGTGAAAAAGTGAAAAGTGTTACATCCTACATGCACAGCTTGTCCATGGTGTGTCCTCCTGCAGACACTGCAATGGGAACAATGACAACACATAGCAGATATTTAAAAACCTCCAACCATAAGTAAATACAGCCTCCCATTGCACACAGCCTTGGGATAGGAGTGCATTCTGAGCCATAGCCTAATAGCAAAATACCAAAAGCAAACTCTACCTTCCCAGCCTAAGGCAACTTCTTAAATAGCAGAGAACGGGTAGTTAGTGAGAGTACCTCTGTGAGCCAACTAAACATGAAATAACATTCAGCTAAACAACATGAACGACACAAAACGCTAACGTCTATTTAAAATGAGCATTGCAGCAAAATGAATTAGCAGCACTGCAGTTGTACACTTGAGCAGGGTACTTAACCCAAATTACTTCAGGAAATATCCAAATATATAGAGATGACAGTTTATACAAATGAATGTATCCTGCAAATACACATTCACAAAAAAAACCTTATGTTTGAGCTTTAACTTATTCATACAGCCTTGTGCTCTTACTTAAACACTTAAATAATGTACAGTATCTGCGTAGATCTCGCACCTTTCTATGTATCCTGTTTTTACGGCCTTTTTTATGCTTTATGGCAGGTATGGTCACCACGGAGAGGGCTTAGTTAAGCTTGTTAACGTGTTACTCCTCTGCTATCCTTTCTCTTCCTCCTCTTTTACCTTCTGCACTTCCCCTTCTAAGAAAACAAGACAAACAACTTCCACCTCCAGTTAAACTCTGATCAGCTGGACACAAAATGAACAAAAATAGGAAAAAAACATAAATCAAAAAACCAATTCATATTCAACCCAAACAATAACAAAGGATATGTGTGTTTGTACATAAATTGTCTACTATATTTATTTATGAAATGTGGCTATTGATAATTAAATGGTTTTAAGCTGTTTTTGCATGTTTTTTTTCTCTTTTCCTCCTGAGGGTGAACCACACTTCACACAAAGCTAAGATTCCTCAGGCTGGTTCAGAATCAAACCCATTTTATTCCCACATCACTCTGTGTATTATCAGTTGTTGATTACCCCCTGCTGAGAGTCAGCCTGATTCTGCGAGCCAATCAGAACAGCTGCTCTGTGCGAGGCCACACATATCGTGGATTTCATCTCCAAGCGTCTTTGCCACCCTGACGCCCGTGACAAACATACAACTATGTGAAAAGCTTTGTTTTGTGGTGAAATATCTTTTTACTTTGCCGGTACTGGTGCAGTGCCCGAGGCAGCAACAAAAAACACCCAAGAAACGTAGCACAAAAAGTAAAAAAGAAGGGCTTTAAAATGGAGAACAATGACAACTTCTGAAAAATCTGTGGGAACTACTCACACTCTATCAAGGTACTGCCAGGAAAATTCTTTTTTTTTCCCTTATCTTAAAAAAAGAACTCAACATTCTACTTTAGTTGTCAGCTGTACAAAAAGGTTCTGATTCTGTGTATCGTTGTTGAGCAGCTGAATGGACCTCTCGCTTTGTTCCAGGAACCGTTATCCTGCGGATAAACCCTGAAAGCAATAGTGCTCACACTGTTAGCCACCGCAGCGGTGCGCTTACATCTCCCTGCACAGGTTACACACTTCTCTCTCCCGCCTTGCGGGGCTGGTATGCTTTAATAAAACCAAGAAGGCAGGGGGGCGTTTTAACTCGTGTTTGGAAAACAATAACACACACGCATGGTGCAAAGACAGACATGCAGGATGTTGGGGAAAAACACACATATGGTATATCGACTTCAGATTCAGATTAAATAAAGCACTGGCAGTATTGTGTTATATGGAAGGTCAGAGCCCTCAACTCTCAAAGTCAAGAATCTTGGTCTCAGAGAAACCCTGCTGTTGAACATGGATATGTACCTTAGCTGCTCCTGAAAAAACCCATCTTTGTAAATGGATGACCAAACAGGTAAAATCTGCTTACAAACATATATGATTGTCAGGCCCAGCCAAATAAATCAATTTCTGATTCCAGTTTTCCTTCAAAACAATGTGCTTACTGGTTGAGCAATGCAAACTGCAGCGCAAACCCGCATATGCCAATTCCCCATTCATTAAACACCATAATAACTGCTGAAAGCCAGAAGAACATTTGACCTCACATGACAACTACGTTCTTGGCACAAGGGCTGGAAGCCGGCGTGGCATTTCAGATCACTGACACGGGAGGAGGACGAGGCACGCGCATGTGAATATGCGCATGTGATTTCATGCGGTCATTAGATTCAGACATGCATTTATGTGACTGCACACTCAGGGCGAGCTACTCAAACAGTCAATGTCATACCAAGACATATATTCTATTCTTATTTATTTATACTCTGAAATAAAATAATGGATCATATTTAATGGATAGATCTCACTGATGTTTTGGATTTCAATTATATTTTTTTTGCAAGGCCTCCCTCCCTGCAGGGTCTCTGAATGAGATGTATTCAGCGATTATAAATCACCGTCATAAAGATAATTTACTACGGAATGTTCTCGGTATGTGCCGCTGCTCGATTATCTGCTTAATTTCAAAACTGGCCACTTATAGCTTTTTCTCGAAAAACCGAGTTCAGTTCCAATCTGCCATTAGATACACATGCTACATGATAATTGCAGGACAACGTACTTATGAGTAGTTAAAGAACAGCATTTAATGGAAGCGGTGCGTCTGTGAGGGGTTTGCAGGACACCTACATTACTGATAGCCCACAGCTGAGAACACCTGTGTCCCAGCTGTCCACCCCAGGCCTCGGCACAGGCCTCTCGCCACGTCAGAGCGGACATCGCCACCATCAGCAGCGGTAAAAATGTCAAATATCTCTGTCACCCGACGCAGAATTCTGTGACTAATTCACTGATGAATTTACCAGCTCAGGAATCCATGTGCTTAAGTGTTACTGCTCCACAATTACAATGAATCGATTTAAGCACGGCCACCTGCGACTCCCATCCGATACAGAGCAAACAAACCCATCGAAATTAAACACGGTTTTCCATGGGATGTATCTCTCTAAACTTCCTTTAACCTTCTTTAAACGTAACGCCGGGAGCTATCCTTTGAGAAGAACAAAGTGTGTCACCTTTCAACCACCCGGACTGAGACCACAAAATAATATTTATGAAAATTTGAGAGAAAGCAGGAATGGGCGAGAGAGTACTTTAAGATGTGCAAACACTTTGTTAAAGAAAAGCACCTGAGAAGTTTATATTACATTCAGCTAGTGGACAGCTTCCCAAAACACACTGGCATAGCATTAGCCAATCAGGTGTACCTCGCCAAACAGAAGCCAATCAGCTGCAACCCACTTAATTTCAGCCAATAAGGTATAATTACCCAGTGACATGATGAGATTAATTGCGGAAAAACGCCAAAGTTCGTAAAGCTGGATGGAAATATTCTCACCTACATGCTGTACATGTAACTATAAAGTTAGGCATTTGACAGGTACTCCTATCCAGGGAGACTTTCACAACTTGCCTTTTTAATATTTTCTAAAACTATTCATACTAAGTACCCTGCAAATTAAAGTCCCAATGGTGCTGAGACAAACCTCCAGCAAACCAATAAACTCTGGTGTCCACCGGGACTGCTGTTAAAAACCTCTCTTGTTCTGTAAATCCAAGACATCATTTTTTCCCAAAAACATACAGGCCTGTGGTCTCTGTCCAATTGATGGGGCCAACTTTTCGCTGCTCTTTGCCACAGAGAACTCCTGAAGAAGGGACCCGAGAGCAGAGGAGGGGCTCTCTGATGCGGGGGAAATGGTTTGTGTGAGAGATGATGTTGTTTGTGTAAGAGATGATGTTGTTTGCGTGAGATACGTTGCCATCAACCTTGTCCTCTGGCTAATTTAGCGAATTAAACACGCACCCCAATGCCAGCCCAGGCATTGATCGGGACCACAGTGAACTGCTTCATACACAGACAAAAAGACGGTCTTTAGCGGTCCATCATCAGCTTATCCAGATGAAATGTAGGTAGAACTAATGTCTGCTCACCTAATTGGCTGGCCTAAATATGCCCGAGACAAGCTTGCTTTTATTCTTAGGCTTTGGACAACTCTGTAACAGCTCTCATACGGTTTTGAACTGAAAACCTCATTCTCTGAGGTTTTATAAGTACTGTATGGGTTTTTATGGGTTCGGGGTCTAAACATGTAACACATATACACAGACAAACACACTGGGTCACATGCTCCTCTGGTCTGAGATGTTCAACAGATGCTATATATACTCTCCTTGGAAGAGAATAAGGAGTTTAAAAGGGAGTGGTATTTTTTGGGAGGAATAGGGGGTGGTGATATCACAGCAGACGTTAGAGGCGATCGTCCAGGCTGCGTTTGGCTGAGAGTTTTGCATTGTTGGTGCACTGGTTGGCTAGCAGTCGTGCAGTCAGCTCCGGGAGTTCGGGAAAACTCTTAACAGACGAACAACAAAACGACATGCTGATGGAGAGAACGCGTTTTGCAGCAGGTTCCAATCCTTGAGTCACCCACTTCTCGGTGTTATAAAGATGCACCCCCCTTAATGTAAACAACCCTTAATTGATAGCAGCCACCATTTTAGTGGGGGGTCCACAGACATCCAGGGGAACAGAGGAGGCAAAGCCTGTAGAAACAGCCAGAGATTGCCACGCACCATGCATCCATATGTTTGTGTTCACAGCATCACCTTCTGTGGCCCAGCAAACAAACACTGCTTTCATTCATTTCATTTATTTATTTTTTCCACTACGTTTTGTTTTTTGTTATTTGTATTCAGCATAACTATGTGAACCATCTCCTGGAGGAGTACCCCAGAGAAACATGAGCTAGCCGCAGAGTCAGCCTGAGGGAAGACGCAGCAGAAACACCGGGCTCTGTCAGAACGTATCACACACTAGCCAAAATGGGCTCTGTTACAATGAGGAGTTGCTGCCGTGTTTATTTCAAAATTGTGTGGTATCATTTTCAAGCAAGCAGAACAATCACAGACAACACAAACCTGGATTTCAAAGGAAGGATTTACCAAATATTCAAGATAATAAAATCTTGTCTAATCTTTGTGGTATGAGTTTGGACAGTCAGGACAGCCCACAGTGTCACCTCTCTCTTTCCCATCTTTCTGTCCGTTCTGTTCTCCTTATGGAGCACCTTCACTGGTTAGCACATTTCCCATTAGCCACGATGCTGATTAGAGAACAGTATCCACTGAAGTCAAGTGTCACAGGGAGGTAGAAAAAAACTACATGACTGTCCTGAACCTCCCAATTACGTTCCATCTTCTGAATCCCAGGAAATGACATACATCAATGACTAATGGCCAGAATGCAGCCAATGAAATGGTGCTATGACTCTCCGCGAGCTTTAGAGGTAAATATACTGTACAGATGTATAAAACATGACATGATGAAGGGACCATCAGCCAGTCAGAACTAAGGCGGTCATCTCTAACTGGATTTAGCACATTGTAACCTTCCCTGTTGGTCTTTCTGACAGCTTGGAGCCCGAGTTTGTGAACTTCAGTGACAGACGGACTCATTGCTGTGGACTCTGTGACTCTGTTGAGGGCGCCAGCTGGAAGTGATTAAAATCAACTTTTTATCCAATTTGTATCTGGTGTCCTCCTGGAAGTTTAAACAGCATACAGTCACATGGAGTCTGTTTTTTTCAATTCACATTTGGATCACATTTGTATGTGGTTCAAATCCAGTATACATCTAATTCCTGCCCATGTCGATTTTTTGCCCTGAAGTTTCCCTCATTTCCCATGTGACACAGCAAGGACTTGCATCATCATTCAGCGCCAAAAATATTTAAAACCCCCAGATTAACGGCTAAAGAGAGACACGCACGAGCAAACTCTTATCGTACATTTTATAAGTGAATATCTTTGCCATCACATTTTGCATAATCGATGTTACACGTTCCTCCTTTTTTCAAATGTTCACACACTAACACAGCAACTTGACTTGTAGCGGTTAACACAGAGACTCGGGACGGGCTGTGAGTGGGCTGTGCAGCCTTAGGGAGGAATAGCGGTTAGCACAGAGAGTCAAGATGGGCTGTGAGTGGGCTGCGTAGCTTTAGGGAGGAATAGCAGCTCCTGTGTTTCAGAGTGACACACTCAGGAGACGGGCCAGACTGTGGGCCAGCAAAACCACAGTGTGTGGGAGAGAGGGGAAATAGATGTGTGTTTGTGTGTGAGAGAGAGTGTGTGTGTACGAGTGTGTGAGCATGAATCTGTGTGTGTATGTGTCTAAGAGTGGGTCTGTGTTTTTGTGGGCTCTTGAGTATTTGTTATGAGTGTGAGAGAGTGTGAGTATGAATATGTATGTTTGTTTGTGTGTGAGTGGATGTGTTTGCCGGAGGGCGTGTCTGAGTGTATGAATCTGTATGAGTGAGTCTGTGAGTGTGTGTGTGTGTGTGTGTGTTCATGAGAAAATGGAAAGATGTCTTTCTGACCTTCAGTTGACCAGCGTTCCCAGGGTCTGCCAGGTTTGCAGAATGAGTAACACAAGCGAGCTTTTTATTCTACCAAGCTGCTGTTGACAGAACTGCTTGACACAGTCTGAAATCATGAGCTCCAACAAAACGCCATGAGATTATTATGCAACAATGAGTCGGGGTCATGTCTGTTTCAGTCCAGAAACTAAATTCAATTAAGTTCATAAACTTACTCATCTGAAGATTGTTCTATTGGCTAATTGAATTTCAGTTTGTTTCCTGAGTTTAATCAGTCAAAATCAAGAAGAACCCTCAAGTCACTGTTGTGTGAAAAATTTGTGACTAACAGAGCTGAATATGAAAGTGATAGTCAGGTCGCCCCCCCCCATCACTGCCACATGTTCCATCCCTACGGATTTTGTTCTCAGGTCAACCTCTCCAATAGTGCAATAAAATACTCACCCTGGCCCTGCATGTTGCATCCAGGTCGCTTGTTGCATTTGTTGAATTGGTACCTTCAAAAATAGAATTGGCCCGACCAGTGTTGACATTTGGGTTTTGGCTGTGAGAGAGAGGCCGTTATTTTTCTCCTGAGCCGACGGTCGATGGGAGGGGAGTGATCACGCCCTGTCTGTTCTCAAAATATGCCGGCTGTGGTTTCTGAGTCAACATGGCTGTGAGGGGCGCTTTCCCCCAAAGCGTCTCTCTCCATCGCTGATCCCAACCACCACAGCGAGTTCTGTTAGGAAATTACCATCGCAAAACGTTACGGTTATGACAATGTAAAAAAACAAGTAAGTTCTAAGTGCGATATCTGTAGCCATATCTGTAATAATTTCTTTCTCTGTAAGAAGAGAAAAATGTTTTGAGCGTCTGGTCTCTAACCTCTACCTCCCTGACCACAGCCACAGAGACGCGTTAGGGAAGGATGAAAACAAGGCCCTCTACAACAACATGATCCACTGTTTTCCAGCACTGGTTTGGAAAAAACGGAGGCGCAAAACGAGGTCTGTACGAATACAAATAATTTTCTGTGTTTAAACAGCTTCTGCTCTGGGTTTCCTGTCCTTTCCCACTTAGCATAGAGGTGCCCTCAAAATCAGTGGTCAAACTGTTTTTATGTTTTTATAGGAAGGACGTTTAACTTCTTACGTAAAAAGACATCTTTGTTAAAGTGCGAAAGGGTCCTGTTTTTGCTTTACTTTTTCAGCACTGTGTCCCTCCTTTTCCTGCAGAAATCAGAACTCCTCCAGCGGCTTGTTGGTAAAGATGTGCTTATGCGCGCATGCGACATTCCATGAACGTTCTGGAATGTGTCTAAATACATGTTGGGCTTCTTGGGGCCTTTCTTTGCACTCCCTGTCTTCATTTATATCCCTTAACTGAAAACACCCTCACCCTGTGATGAGCGGGCATGCCCCGTTCTCCCTGCAGCTTCACCAACACCACTGTGTCCATTCAGGGGCAAAATACCACACAGCGGGGCAGACAAACACTGTGACTTTCTTATTTGGGATCTGAGCTGAGCGTGTGCACCAGTTGCATTATGTTTTAAATACACTTTGAGAGCAAATTTTAATTATCAAAATACCAATCACCCATAGGACAGGAAAAAGGGAATGCAACTGTCCTGAGACAGACATCTTGTTTTTTTTTTTTTAAATAGTCAAATACCACTACCTCAAAAAACCCCAAGAGTGTTGAAACATTTATGATGCTGTATTCTGAGTGTCAGTGCTTTTAGAGACAGACATGATGGTACACTCTGTCTAGACACCCAATTAAAAAAAATCTCAGCTTCTGTAAGACTAGGTCATTATGTTTAAGCTTGGGTATACCTATCACTGTGTGTGTTCTGACTTTATTCTTGGGCCATTTCGAGTTTGTGGCCTCCATCTCAATGGGAAACATCCCAACAGTTTCCCTGACGTTGGTGACCATGTCTCTCTCACTCACTCTGTCTCTCTGGATCTATCACAGCACAAATGTCTTTGTTTTTCTGTCTTTGCGTGTCTCTGAGGTCACTGCAACCACAGTTCATGTGCAGACTGCTTTGTGCTCTGATTCACAGTAAGTCAGCTCTTGCTTAAGTATGTGATTTAGCCCTCACATACAATAAAGGTTTGGCAGACTTCAATCAAACAGGAGAAAACCAGGGTGGGATTTGAACTTTAGGGATTTAGTGATCTGAAGCTGATCCTCTGTTTGACCCTCTTCAATAGGATGGGCCTTCTATCAGAGCGCATGGAAACATGTGACACCAGATCCACAAAGACTTTATGGACAAACTTTTCCTGTGATGTTTTCTGTGTGACCATTAGCTAACCTTCCTGTGTTGCTTCCCCCTCCATTATTTCTTTATTTATTTTTTTTGCAAATTAGGGTCCTGGTTTATATCTGTCAGCTGGTGGAGACAGAACTGTTTCATTTTCTTTATAAGTATTCACTGGGGTTTTGGCTGACAAAGACGAGTTGAGCACAAAACTCCCTTCATTTTTTAATGCCCTGAGACACTTAGAATCCCACAAAGGATTATGGGTTTTGGGAAGGCCTCCTGTTCACCAAAGATTTACACAAAGAGGTCCTAATCTCCCCTAAACGCAAGCTGAAAGGGCTTTGTTTAAAGTATTCATCCAACGTCAATCCTTAAATTATGATCGACTATTATCTCCAAAGAAGAGATTTTAAAATGATTTTTTTCTCTTTTGAATGCCTAATCGTAATTTCATAAATATACATATTGGGTATTAAGCTGACAGTCTTACCCAAAGCAGTTTACCCGGCCATTTACACACATAATCCATGTATCTCCCATGCTTTAAAAGGTGATTAGATGCTTTTATTTTCTGTAGGGTGCTATAAGACAAATTATTCTTTCACAATGAAGTCACGTCTTTAAATGATGAAAGCAGTCACATGACTCCTTTGTCTGATAATGAAGAATTCAAATGAAAAAGCGACTGGCTAAGAACCACGCCCTGCACTGTGCTAAAGGACATTAAAGGAAGAAATGATAGAAGACCTAAACACTCACATTTATTAAATATGTCATTTCATTAAGAGATGACTGTGGTTCTGGCACACAGCCCCCAGGACACAGTTTCAGAAGCACTGTCCCATAATGCTCAGGATAGAATAAACAGCACAGATTAAACCTATATTTTATATATATATATAGATATATGATCTATGAAACCTTGGCCTGAGGTCTTGATGAGCACGCTGTCTTTTGCCTTTGCAGAGGGGCTGTGAAACCCCCCATGTGCAAACACAGGGAGGTTTGAGCCAGGACTCTGCAGTGTTATGCAACGCACCTGTCTGTCTGACGGCTGATTCCCTCCACGTCCCTGACGCCTCTCCGATCTCTTCACCAGATGCGCTGGAGGCCAACAAGCCTGGCCATCCCTCTTCCCCTGCCTCTGTTCAGACAACACAAGAGTTTATGCTCACATTTATCTTCTCTGACACGGCCCCAGTGCTGTGTGACAGAGAGGTTTAACTCAGACATTAAGGATTAATAATGGACCAAAAAAATGACTTTGAATGGATGCTTTTATGCAGAGAAAATTCCAATTTGCCAGTTTGCTCTGTATCACACTGTCAGTATTTAACCCAAAGCAATGGGACACTGGCATCACTGTAGCTGCGAATGCTCGAATGCGAATGCTCGAATGGGCATTTTGCATCTTAAAACGCACAGACAGAATGGGTTTGGCGTTATCTTAATGCCTTGCTCTGAAATGTAGACCATCACAGTCAGGTGCAGAGAGTGACAGGAGCATTGGCAACACCACACAAAAAAACACAAAACTACTTTAGCAGAGAGCACACTGTTATCCAGAGACAGGAAACAGGTCGTAATTTCAAAACCAAGAGGGAAAGAACATCCTGCCAGCCAGTCGATCATGCGATTGTTCTGTCCGTGCACAATCACCCCAGACCGCGCCAACGACAAAAACAAGCCCCATGGCATGGAGCCGGACGTGGCCTTGCTGTTCCTCTACTTTCCTCTGTTGTTGTTGGAGAACACCTGCAGAAGTTATCAGAGGAATGAGGGGCGGAGACACACATTACTGGCAGATGGAAGCGCTGTCAGTCACACTAATGTCCCCACCTCACGCAACACAATCATTAAGGAGAACACCACCGGCCAAAGGACCAAAAGAGCGCTGTTCACGGCTCGCTGTAGCTTCATGAATTACTAGTGGAGTTTGTTGCTTTTGTGAGGATGCTGCCTCGTTAGGTATAGTGACCAGGTATCCTGACTTTCATCAACGCAGCAACCCCAGTGATGCCCCTGTCAGACTATGATTAAATCAGACAGAAATGTTTCTCTTTCTATAGGAATCATTCCCCATACCGCACCATGGCAGAATAACGCAGGAGCGTACCTGCCTGATTGAGGGTCCTGGGACGTGAATCTGGGACGTTTATTCTTCACGGGGTGCAGGGATATTTCTGACAAACCGTTGCTTAAGAGAGAAAATCATCCCTCTGAGAGGACTCTGTCTCGGTCTGTCTCCACCTAAACTCCGAGCGGAACCAAGCAGACCGTATCACTGTGGTGATTGCTGCTGTCATTATTTTCAAAACTATGTGGCGACAATTTCACACAAGCAGAATGTGACAGTAATGTGGCTGCAATGGCTACCACATTCCAGACTCAGAAAAAATTAACTTTGCCCTGACACAGATATCACACACATCTAGGTTTCCAGACAAATTACGCATCAAGATTAGCTACAAAGCTATTTTATACCTTAAGAAGTGTAAAGACAATCTTACATCACAAGAGTTAAGCTAAGGGAAGAAAGGCAGCCATAATACTCTGATGTTGCATGTATTTTTCTGCTTTTTCTACAGTTTTTCTACAACGTTGGTCATCAGGTTCCTTTTCAATTTAAACACATCAGCTGAGTTATTTTTTTGTTGGCCTCTGAACTGTGTTACCCAGAAAATGTCCCCTGAGAAGTGGTGTCGAAACGTTTTCCTGATACTACAACACAAGTTCTCTGTCACCTCCGTAACAGAAACCATGGAGTATTCTCTTCAGCTTACTGAACATTTTTTTTTCAAAAAAACTTTTTTTCTTTTCCAGTGAGCCCAAAATTAATTTCAAGCTTCGATTATGAACATGAGAGATTTATTGCTCCGCACAATTCAGATACTTTGAGTGGGAGGAGCCCAGTGAGCGCTGGTAGCATGACATCACGTGCATGTGTTTACACCACATTTGCCCCATAACCCCTCTGACCCTGGGAGTGCTCTTTCATGGCCATGCGCAGCCCAAGGCCCAAAGAGACGGCCATTGTCATAGAGCCCAGCATGTTTCAGTACGGCGCGGTAAGATTTGATTACAGCAGTAAACCGGAGTCTGCCGCATGTGATCGCTCGTGTGCACTTAAGCCTATTCACTGAGAAAATTAGCAAATGGTTGCGGTGCTGGGCCAGGTTACGGCCGCAGCGACCGGTCTTTGGCCTCGGATGAACTCCTCCAGACTGCAGAGAGCACACACACACAGGCAGGTGAGAGCCGGGGTACATGGGTGTCTGGGTGAGGCCTCAGGTGCAGGTGAAAGTGTGGAGTACATGCCTGTCACAGCTCCCCTGGTCCGACTCCTGCCATTAGGGAGGCAGCGGCATGTTCCCCCATGCACTGAGGTGAATACTCAGAGAAACATGCAGAGCGGAGGGGGCGAGGTGAGGCAGAGGGGAACTGGTGCATACTTGTATGTAAGCCAGGGGAAAACCTTCTCCTTCAGCATGAAACTAAACTGATAAGGATATCAGCAGATTCCCTGCCAGACAAACTCCCAGAGCTGAGTCACAGCTGTGCCAGTGAGCATCGGATCACGTACCCGAGCAAGACGAGAAAACCACGACTGCAAAAAACACGCAAAGCTTTCAGCAGAATGGGCCTTTGTGTAACCATGTGCCGGCCAGTCGCTCTGTGCAACCAAAATATCCAATCACGTTATTTCTGTTTTGGATACAGTTTGTTTAAAACAACTTTATGGCAGCAGGATTTTCTGAGAAGTTTGGTTTTTTCTGTTTGTCCAAAGTCCAGCGGGATTTGGATGTAGCCTACATTTTATATTTCATAACTTTTATTGTGCAATGCATAACAGGATTTGTGCCATTTTTAACTCACAAAAGCAATGAATTCTCACATTCTCATTATACAACAGCACACTGTGGCAGACACAGCAGAGTGTGCTTAAGTAAATCACAATAACATTGTGTGACTTATCAAACCTGGCAATCATTATGGAAACAATACGTGAGTGTTTATTTTTATTTGCATGGAGAAAGTGAGTCTTGATCAAGCATGAGGGGACAGACATAGCTGCTAAAAGGAGAGATATATACACAATTTAGGGCTTAATAATTTAAATTAAAAGAGTAATTTCAGACTAACATTCTTAGATGCCAAGAAAATAAATAAATAAAGAAACACAAACACTTATGGGCACAAATTGCATACAAGATAAGATAAAAGACAATGTGAAAACTTCACTTATATAAGTCAACCCAGAACCAGCATACACAGGGGGACCCCAGAACCAGCATACACAGGGGTACCCCAGGATCAGCACACACAGGGGGACCCCCAAGAACCAGCACACACAGGGGGACCCCAGGACCAGCACACACAGGGGGACCCCAAGACCAGCACACACAGGGGGACCCCAAGACCAGCACACACAGGGGGACCCCAGGACCAGCACACACAGGGGGACCCCAGGACCAGCATACACAGGGGTACCCCAGGACCAGCACACACAGGGGGACCCCAAGACCAGCACACACAGGGGGACCCCAAGACCAGCACACACAGGGGGACCCCAGGACCAGCACACACAGGGGGACACCAGGACCAGCACACACAGGGGTACCCCAGGATCAGCACACACAGGGGGACCCAAGAACCAGCACACACAGGGGGACCCAAGAACCAGCACACACAGGGGGACCTCAGGGCCAGCACACACAGGGGGACCTCAGGACCAGCACACACAGGAGGACCCCAGGACCAGCACAGGGGGACCCCAGGACCAGCACACACAGGGGACCCCAGGACCAGCACACACAGGGGGACCCCAGGACCAGCACACACAGGGGGACCCCAGAACCAGCACACACAGGGGGACCCCAGAACCAGCACACACAGGGGACCCCAGGACCAGCACACACAGGGGGACCCCAGGGACTTACTGGCAAGCCATATCTTTGCCTTATCTTTGGCACACTTGCGGTTAATTTAAGTGATACATGAACAGCTGAAAAACAGAAGTGTCTGTCCGATCATCGATGACACATGGTCAGAAATGGTGACATGTGTGGCTGCACTTCTTAAGAAGTGAAGGAAGTGCTCTTATCACAAGCCAATGGCACATCAACGCTCACAATTTCTGTTTGCTTTACATGAAATCAGTTTAGACAGCTGGATATTCCCTGAACTGATCAGACTTAAGGATTATTTAATTCGGGCAGTAAACCCATCAAATCTGAAACATTACACTGGTGAACATTTATCAATTGTTTTTCCCTCTGGAACGGTTTATATCGAGGGATATATAAAATAATATAACATGTCATTATTGCTTTTCATAATATTGATCAGAGTGGAACAATTTCAGTAATGTTGCTTACATTAAGCTACCTAACCATAGCAAAATATTTGAAAAGTGTAAAACAGAGTAAACAGGGGGATTCTGGGTGGCTCACACAGAGTATGTTCTCTTGGGAAGCGGATATGAGCCCTGAGACTGCAGTGTGTATGAGACTGAGACTGGGGGTTCAAACCCAGCTGTGCCATTACGTGCCGAGGCCGGAGGTCTGCATTGGCAAGCCAACAATAGCCTCAAAGATAAGGGTAAAGCCATTAAGATTCATTAGTCCCATCACTCACTAGCAGCTGCCTGTGAATGCAAAACTGAGTGCATGCTGACTTCATTATCCTCCGACAGCATAGGCAGTGTGTGATTGGTAGTGTGTCTGCAGCGTGGACAAAGGGGAGGGCTTTGGTCATGTGACTCAGTACTGTCACATGTTCACAGCTGCCTCTTCCCTGGTTGGCAGGAGTAGGTTTCCACAGGAGACTAAACAGTTTTGGATTGTAAAATATAGGAATATTTAGGTAAAAAGAATAAAATTAATATTCAGGTCATTCATGTTACATTATAGTCATTTTAGCTGACGCTTTTATCCAAAGTGACTTACAGTTGATTAGGCTAGCCAAGGGCCAATCCCCCCTGGGAGCAATGTGGGGTTAAGGGTCTTGCTCAAGGGCCCAACAGCAATGGTGTTCTTGCTGTGGCTGGACTGGGGCTTGAGCCACCAACCTCAAGGGTCTCAGTCATTTACCTTAACCACTAGACTACAGGCTGCCCCTCATGTTCACAATGGTTCATTAAAGTCTTTTTTTTTGGAGTCAGGAGAAGCCCCGCACATACCTTATGTTACCTTTGACTTTTACACACACATTAACCTCCAGCTCACTCCACCCACAAAAAACACTAAATCTCCACTCATTTCAGGATAATTCACCAAAAAAAGGAAAACAACAACCGACAGACTAACTGTTTATTTTCAGGTGAAACCCTAATGACTTTGCATTCCGACTTGTTTAAAGTGAATATATACTCTGGACATTAACCTTGTTTTCTCTCTAAATGTTCCGGTTGCATACCTGGTTCTAATGTGACCGAACATTCTTCTGCGGGATTATCGTTTCATATCCTGTCGCTGAGAAAACAAAAACAAGACTTCTCTCTGCTGTGCCCAGCGATAGAAACTCAAAACTCAACATGATCCCGTCGCTCATCTCTGACAGGAAGTCGGATAAGGACTGGGTGGCGTTCCCAATTACTTACGGCACCAGATATTGCCGGTCCGCGAGGGACGGCCGTCATAGATACTCTACCCAGTAAAGGTCTCTCCAGAGTTGACACTGTCTTGAGCCCGTCGGCCTTTACTTTGTGAATCTGTTTGGCGATAAGAATGATGGGGGCACATTTTTCCTGGCACGTACTCTAATTTATGACCCCCCCAGCAGTACTGGAAGCGGATTTGGAAGCTGCTGTGGGATGACCTAACCTTTGCACGCAGTGGTGAGGGCCAAGCGCTCGTATCGGATGTCAGGGGCCTTAGTGCACCGCTGGCTGGAGCGATGGCCGGCTCTGATTCTCGCCCCCTCTATCTTAGGATCCGCTGGCTCAAAGCTCAATTCCATATCACCTGCTCAAAATGGCTGAGCCAGATTTCAGGGTGACAGAGTGGATCCAAATGATTCAAAGCTAAATCATGATAATTTCAAAGGCTTTTCTCTATACTGCTCTGGATAAATGTATAAATGTAATATATAACGCATACAGCTCTCACAGAGGATGTCCATACTGTCTACTGATCTGGAGCCACACCAGTGTCAAAGTTATACAACAGAGGCCCTATGGCCATATTGTTTCTAGACACATAAATAGACACACACACGCACTAGCTTCAGATACAGGTTATCCCCTCCACTACAGCTGGATGCTAGCCTACCTGCAACCAATACAATAGCCACCATATAGTGGCGTGCTAGCCTACAGAAATACGTTAGCCTCCCTACAGAAACACGTTAGCCTCTCAAAAGAAACACGTTAGCCTCCCTACAGAAACACGTTAACCTCTCAACAGAAACATGTCAGCCTCTCAACTGAAACATGTTAGCCTCCCTACAGGAACATGTTAGCCTCCCTACAGGAACACGTTAGCCTCCCTACAGAAACACGTTAGCCTCCCTACAGGAACATGTTAGCCTCCCTACAGGAACATGTTAGCCTCCCTACAGAAACACGTTAGCCTCCCAACATAAGCACATTAGCCTCCCTACAGAAATACGTTAGCCTCCCTACAGGAACACATTAGCCTCCCAACAAAAGCACAAACATGTTAGCCTCCCTACAGAAACAGGTTAGCCTCCCTCCAGGAACACATTAGCCTTACAGCCTCTCCCTACAGAAACACGTTAGCCTCCCTACAGAAACATGTTAGCCTCCCCACAGCCAGTCACACACTGCATCACACAGTCCTCACTCTTTCCTCCACCTGCCATTACCATTTGGTTTGCATTTACTCAGTAGAGACAGGGAGATGTTTGGACTCCAACAGGTGATTGCTTACAAAAAGCTTGATAAGCATAAATCAAGTGAGAATCTTAGCAATAAATATATTGCAAAACTGTAATGAATTTCAGAACAAATACCTCTCCCCCATAATTTTACACTGTATAAGTTGCAGTGTAAGATAAGTCAGTGGTATATCAAAGCTGATGAACTACAACTGCACAGACCTGATCTGCTGCTTTGGTTTTCATGCTTTAATCATTATATATTATTATTTTACTGTGTGTCTGTAGTACTCATGTGCATTTGCCATATCCACCTGTACTTGTATATGCACCATCTGTCTTTCGTACTGCAAAGTCGGGTCAAATAAGGCAGTGTGCAAACTGACATGATAAGAGGACACACTGAAAAGAGATATTTATGCCATTCCTCACACAGATGTTTTCAGTCTTGTCTTTGGCAAACCAAACTCCATCATTTAGAGTACCTCACTCCCTCCTGCCCTGACTGCATATGAAGGGCAGATCTGCATTCCACTGCGGTTTGACAGAGAGGAATCTGCACAGACGCTGTGTATCTGGCCAGATCTGTATCTGGGGTCACCGGGAGTCTGCAGAGAAGCTTCAGCATCAGCACACAACGTCCTGACAGCTTCTTTAGCAGCAGAATCAATGAGTGTTCATCAACATTACAGGCTCAGTCTGACCCAAAGTGATGGGCCTCAGGCATATTTTGGAACATTATCTACAGGGAATTTCAGGGGAATTTCCAGGGCCTAAACCTGCAGACACTCCAGAGCCTACTAATTCTGCAGACACTGCACCCCCAATGCACCCCTCCAGGACTGGAGCTAAACCTGCAGACACTGCCCCCTCCAGGACTGGAGCTAAACCTGCAGACACTGCACCCTCCAGGACTGGAGTTAAACCTGCAGACACTGCACCCCTCCAGGACTGGAGTTAAACCTGCAGACACTGCACCCTCCAGGACTGGAGCTAAACCTGCAACCCTCCAGGACTGGAGTTAAACCTGCAGACACTGCGCCCTCCAGGACTGGAGTTAAACCTGCAGACGGCCCTCCAGGACTGGAGTTAAATCTGCAGACACTGCAGACACTGCCCTCCAGGACTGGAGTTAAACCTGCAGACACTGCGGCCCTCCAGGACTGGAGTTAAACCTGCAGACACTGCGGCCCTCCAGGACTGGAGCTAAAAGACACTGGCAGGACACTGCGACCCTCCAGGACTGGAGACACTTCCAGGAAGTTCTGACAGACACTGGAGTTAAACCTGCAGACCCTCCAGGACTGGAGTTAAACCTGCAGACACTGCCCCCTCCAGGACTGGAGTTAAACCTGCAGACACTGCAGCCCTCCAGGACTGGAGTTAAACCTGCAGACACTGCAGACACTGGCCCTCCAGGACTGGAGTTAAACCTGCAGACACTGCGGCCCTCCAGGACTGGAGTTAAACCTGCAGACACTGCGGCCCTCCAGGACTGGAGTTAAACCTGCAGACACTGCAGCCCTCCAGGCCCTGGTGGTCACCAGCTGGCTCTCACCACACTGACAGAGATGTCAAACTCGCCTGTCCACATCACTCACTCAGGACACTCATATGCTTTCCAGGAGACGTTTCCCCTCTCTCTACCTCCTTGTCCTGAGCAGGGATTAGATGACAGATTCACCTTTTGACCAACATAAAGCAGCAGTATAACAATAATAATAATCATTATCATATTTAATGTGGTTGAGAGACGGTTGACCCTTCAGTCAACAAAATATGCTTCTGAAACAGAGGTGCAATGTTCGAAATTAACAGGGAATTCTGGGGACCTTGTGTCTCCCTCTGGTTTCATCAGAATTTCACACACCGTGGGGGTGACCACTCAACCGCTGGGCAACGTCACAAGTCGAGTTACAACGACAAGTGATAGAGGTCCAAGACAACATCCGTCCAGCTGAGTAAACACCGAGGGCAGTCAGCTCTCTCTAAATGGCACAAATACGCGCATGCACGCACACCAACACACTTGGCACTTACAATAGGCCTATACCTGCAGCATAAATGGAGGATCAACGTGACTCACGTGGTGATTGCCTAATAATTACGCAGTACCAACCTAAAGCCCGGGGAACAACACCAAAATGAGAAAATATTTTGGAAAAACTTGCAGACTAAGAAAACTGAGAAAACACTGAACAAAAACACTTATTTCAGAAATTTTCTTTTTGCTACGCACTTTAAAAGACTCGTTTACGCTGAAAGGCTAAATTAATGACGTGATACAGTAACGCTAATCACACATTCCGCAAATTTATCAGAAATCAATCATTTAATCAATGAAGCAATAATACAAGTTACCAAACATATGCAACATACACATACCTGGAATGACCGCTAATTGTAATGAATAAAATGATTTAGATATTTTGTGACGGTCCGATGTGGCAACTCATCAGAACACACAGAAATGATCCCTTTCAGGGATGTTGCGTGGATTTACCTTAATCGAAGCACTGACCTTCACTGGTTAAACCACCGGAGCTGCTCGCTTTGACTATGTGCAACCGGGCAGAAAGAAACACGGACTGAAAAGTTATATTTTCCAGATCATTTTGGCCAGCATTAATGGATGAAAACCACTTGGAGCGTTATTTAAATATGAGTTTGATTTGACCTAAAAACTGCTTAGCTATTATTTGCAAAGTGCTTTTTATTTACCCATCTACGGTCTGAATGAAACGGCCGATCATATCCACGTTTCCAAGGAACGAATGAGAGAATCCACTTACACGCTCTGTTTAGCTTTGTGGTCCTCTCTTCACCTGTATGCGCCCGCCTGTGACGAGTACACAAAGTTAGTGGAGAGTTTAGCCCTTTTCCAGTTCAGATCTCCTGACTGTGCTTGGCGCGACCAATCCCCAGCTAAACCGCCTGCATTCATTCACATTTGCGGGCCAGCAAGAAAAGACTGCGTTTGGGTTGTGGCCTACCGATCAATTTCCAGTCTATTGCGGGTTTAGCAGACGATAAATTAAACTGCGTTAGTGTGTATTTGTGTGTTTATTTGGATAGTTGCCACTAGTTTATTTGAAAGAAAATAACGTTTTCCACTCACGTCACTGCTGTCACTAATGCCTCGGTCCCAGAGTCTCTTAAAGAGACAAACAGCCTGGTTTTCAAAGGCGCAGTGTAACTGCTAAAAGAGAGTTCGCATTGCGGCACTTTTTTGGCCGCAACACTGAGTCTCATTTTCACAAAATTAGTTCACGCTATGCCCACTCATTACTCCCGCCGTTTGGTACGGATGAAAGTAAAACGACATTGTGCACATGCTTTACAAAGTAAATGCTCATTTCAATAGGAACATGTTTTCGGCAAAGCAGAGCAGTTAACCACACAGAATGTGTGGAGATTAAAAAACAAACACAAAACAGGGATACGGATAGTTTTTTTTTTCTGTTCCCATTGCAATTTCTCTGGCGTTGAAAAGTGTCTGACCAGATACAGGCAGGACGACTTTTAGCTCCTAGCAGACTGCCACGGCGCACCTGACGGATTCTGTGTGCTCTCCTTCGCTGACGTCATTGTCTTGGAGGAAGATGTGTTCGAACGTGAGGAAATGACACGACCAAACCCCCTTAAAATTCAGCAAAATCATTGAAAATGTATGTTTACATATTTTAATAGAGAACTAGACTAAATCGAATTTACATTAACTTCTGCTTCATGTCCCAACTCAGCCTACAGGAGATCTCAACAGAATGAGAGACGACCATTGATTTGAGTTCCCTTGGCAGTGAGAGTATCTAATTATTTCACATTGATTTTTACCCCATTTTTATTCAGTCGATCCTGATCCTGCCATTTCCCTCACATTGGAGGTGTTTTTTAGACTCAGTGGATGTATTTCCTACGGGCTTATTGACAGTGCTTTATAAACAGTAAAGCTGAATTGACCAGTCACGGTGTTTTTGATTGACAGGGCTGATAGCAGCAGCCATTAGAGCATTATGGCCTGGCTATTTTGGTCAGTATTTTTCTTCCTCAGGTTCTACCATATCAACAGAGACCTGACAACAACTGCATTAGTGTCCCATACCCCTCCCCCCTACCTTTTTATTATTAGCTCTCAGGATGGGGGGGGGGGTTATCTGCAGGAGCAGGTGTGACCTCTGAGAGTTTATTTTGTACCTGCTGTAAACGTCCTGTCCGGATTGCAGGGAAGATGGTCTCTGGTGCAGTGGGTGGTAAGCAGAAACACAGACACGAAGGGAGATCAGAAGAAGAATGCTGCCATGACAGACAGTGGGAATCTGTCACACTTTCCTTCCTTAAACATACAGGCAAAAGGCAGTGTTGCTTTTGTCATTGGTCACCCTCAGCAGTGTTCTTTAATTGGCCCAGAAGCTGATTTCATTGACAGCTTGTTGTCTTTGCTACCACCCTCCCCCCACCCCACCCCCAAAGTGATGCTTTGAACAAATTTGAAGTTTTAGGGGTGACAGTGTAGTATAATGGTTAGGGAGCTGGGCTTGTAACTTAGAGGTTGCAGTTTTGATTCCCAGGAAAAGTTTTGCTGTTGTACCTTGGAGTAAAGCTCCTTCTAATGCAAAAGGGTTAGTTGTACAGCATCAAGTGCAGGTTAAAGATTATATATTGTGTCCCTATGAGCAACAAACCTTTCTTTGTTGCTATTTAAAATGTTTATTTCTTAGAATGCATGCCAAAAGGCAATGCATGTTTTCCAGGTGTTTTATAATGCACAGAGCAACTGGAGCGAGACTCTCTCAGATCTCTGGTTACCATGGGACACAGAGCATCTGGAGCCGAGACTCTCTCAGATCTCTGGTTACCATGGGACACAGAGCAACTGGAGCCGAGACTCTCTCAGATCTCTGGTTACCATGGGACATGGGGAGCAACTGGAGACCAGAGACTCTCTCAGATCTCTGGTTACCATGGGACACGGAGCATCTGGAGCCGAGACTCTCTCAGATCTCTGGTTACCATGGGACACGGAGCATCTGGAGCCGAGACTCTCTCAGATCTCTGGTTACCATGGGACACGGAGCATCTGGAGCCGAGACTCTCTCAGATCTCTGGTTACCATGGGACACAATGTATTCTTCCTTGTTTTAGCGACTCTTTGCACTCTGTTTGATCCACCCAGGCAGAACCTGTTTTATGAAGTTCCATTCGCAATGATGTAATTACAGTAAAGTAGAAGTAAACTATGATTACACTCATGCTCCTCTGCAGCCACCGCAGAATCTATCTGATTTTCCTTTATTAACTTCAAAGAGGTTGGGTTTACCTCCTTCACATTTTAATGGAAAAGTTCTGCATTGTCTGCAGGAATGGAAAAACAAGCCCCACCCCCAGCCCTTTCTTAAATGAAAAGCATATTAATGCTCTGCTTTAAACCTATCTTCATCCCAACTTTAGCTTTTATAAATACATTTGTTCCCTTCCATAATCACATTCCAACAGGTCTATAATGTGTCTCTTTATGAAAACAGTATTGGCTTGAATAATTGATACAAATTTACATAACAATACATTCACCTCTTTTGTTTTCAGCGCATATAAATTATTCTTTTGAACTTCATTGATACACCTCCATTCAGTCGCTGTCTCTATGCTCCGTGAATGACAGGACCAAAGCTGCAAAAGTCCAGAGTTGCATATTTTTGGGAAGAATTCACTAAGGCAAAGATGCGGTTTTCTCAATGTTTGTTTTCCATGGCTGAGAAACACACGATGGTGGACAACCACAAGAAAATCCAAAACAAAAGAAACAACACAAGGAATTTATTAAAATCATAACTGGCATAATTACAACTACATGACTCCTGTTATGCTCACAACATGGCCAGCCTTGACCCAGACAAAGGGGAATATGCATGAGGCCTCATGGGATACCCCCTTATTTAGGGACGGGGGGAGGGGGTGCCAGTCTCACTTCCTCAATGGGGGATGTGAGCTTCATGGGCAACATCCCAAAAAAAAGCACAAAGGTTGCCATGGAGAGGAAAGCTTTGAGGACCTGGAACAGAATCTCTCATCACATCACACTGTGAGGCAGACAGTCCACGGGCCGGCCCAGGACAGTTATGTAATTACAATGATGTGGGCAAATGATTTTAGCTTTACATTTTTAAAATAAGCAGATACTTTAAAAACATGTTGCACTCTATCTTAAAACCATTTGATCTATATCCAGGACCAAGGAAAATAGGAGAGCAGTTATTTGAATAGGCTTATTATACATTATAGCATTCCCAAAAAAAGGAGCAGGGAAAATGCTGCATCTATCTGGAGTCAACGTTTAGTACAGCAGTGGGTGGAACGGTGTTAGTATATGACTGTATCTTGCTCAAAGCCAATAGCGAGGCCGATGCATGCCAGTACTTACACTTATACACTAGAAATGCATGAAAAACAAACACTCTGCTCTCCCTTTTTTAAAAATCTTGTGAATCACAAGGGCCTAGGAAAATATGCACTCATAAAACAATACTGGCCTTTGTGTTGATATTTTTAATAATGTATATTTGTGTGATGGCTGCAGCTGTCAGAGCCCTTCGGCCTGTGTGGGTGAGCACACCCTGCTCCTTCATCTTCCTGCTCCTCCACCCTCAGAGGGCAGGACTGAGCAGAGATGGGCGCAGTCGCACACAGCTGCCATACGCACTCTCACCCAACACACGCTCATGGGTTTCAATCCCCTTACACACACACAGTCTTAGGTTCTGGTCCTGGAGGGCCACAGAGCGAACAGGGTCTCCGTTGTTCCATGGCACATATTGTTCCATCACACCTTTAACTCACCTCACCTGGTTTCTTGGGCCTGATCTGGTTGTGGAATTTCTGGCAAAGATTAAAATCAGCACATATACTGACCCCCCCTACCGGGGCCTGAAATAGAAAACCACTTCCTTAGATGCTGGTGCTCTGTTTTGGCCAGTTGTCAATAATAAGTGTGTGGGTTCAAAGGCTTGCTCAGTGTTACGCTGCAGCTGTTAGCGCACTCTGTCTCGACATCTTGAGAGTGTTCTAGCTCTGTTACACACTGATGTTCTGAGAGGGTTCTAGCTCTGTTACACACTGATGTTCTGAGAGGGTACACACTGATGTTCTAGCTCTGTTACACACTGATGTTCTGAGGGAGGGTTTTGAGAGGGTTCTAGGTCTGTTACACACTGATGTTCTGAGAGGGTTCTAGGTCTGTTACACACTGATGTTCTGAGAGGGTTCTAGCTCTGTTACACACTGATGTTCTGAGAGGGTTCTAGCTCTGTTACACACTGATGTTCTGAGAGGGTTCTAGCTCTGTTACACACTGATGTTCTGAGAGGGTTTTAGCTCTGTTACACACTGATGTTCTGAGAGGGTTCTAGGTCTGTTACACACTGATGTTCTGAGAGGGTTCTAGGTCTGTTACACACTGATGTTCTGAGAGGGTTTTAGCTCTGTTACACATGCTGTTCTGGGATCAGCTTTGGTTGAACTGACAGAAGCTCACTGCAGTCCCAGGGCCTCTGCCTGGTTCCCTGCACATGTCTGTGGTCAGTGACACAGCATGGCTGCTGGCCTGACCCATTTGAAGAAAATCCCTCCAATTCCCCAGAATAATTAGCACCTAACTCTGCCAGAGATTACCCCTTTCTTCCCCCTGTGACATGGCAGGCACCAGGCCCGGAATTCACTCAGGAATGTGGAGTTTTGCCATTATTTATGAGCCCCCACCCCGCCCCAGCCGTTTTAAACGGGGTTGTTTGGGTGGGGGGGTTCCTTAGGCAAAACCTGGTATCCCAAGGATGAGGTCTTGAAAAGTGAGGAACCCAAAGGATCCTTCCTCGCCCACAACCCACTAAAAATGACCAGACACATTTTCTGTGGCCCACCTCTTCCTGTCATATATATATATATATACACACACACATAGTATAATTTAATGTACAATTTTACATGCTCTACACATAACTCAAAGCATCTGCATCTACTCAATAATCAGGACTGTATATGTAACTAGTGCACTGTTTTATTAACGAACATATTCATTGATTTGTCTGTGAGGCTGATTGTTTGTCTGTCTGTTTGACTGCCTACTCATATATGAACAAGGCAAGGTTTGATTTATTATTTCCAAAACCTCTATGAAATGTCTGACAAAAGCAGGCTTGGGGAGAACAGGATGTTTTGGGAATGGTCTGTCCAGAGTGCTTGGAGAGATCATGACTTTGGCAGAGTTTTCAGATGCCTCTATTGCAGCAGTAAAACACGAGACTAGCTCCAACAGTTCAACATGTAAATCTGCTGAATGTTTACACTGGACATTATTTGCTCTCCTGAGAGAACTGGTAAGAGCATAAACTTTAATGTGGCTTAGCCATGTGAGAATAAAGACTGAATGATTTCTGTGCTTAATTACACACAGATCCTCTCTCCCGTGTAACCTCAGATGAACTAAACCTCTTATTAAATCAAATGTAATACGCCACGCACGTCTTACAGGGTACTGGCAGCAAAAGCACTGGATCTGACTGCAAGCCAGGTATTATTTTCCGGGTTAATCAGTGTTGTAATTACTGGGGTGTCTCTGATGTACATACCTTTGTTTCATACCTGAGTGTGATGAGGTGCTGATGCTCTGAGAGTGATAACAGCTCTGCGTTATCATGGTTTCTCGGCGAAAACAAAGAGGAAACAACCTCAAAAACCAAGAGGAAGTGCCAAACATCTCTGAAGCCAAACCAAAATGTGCAGATCTGTTTCCTTTAATCAGTTGCTCTCGCTCTCTCTCTCTCTCATATATTTCTAGCAAATCGTTGTTCAAAGGGACTGCTCTCTGGGCTTTCCTGATAATACACTGATATATGTTCTGCATGTGACCACTGGACTGCATCCACTTAACTGCCCTCTGAAAAGCCATGTTCTTTGAGTTTAAAACAATTTTAAAAGGTTGGTGTTTCAGACAGTGGATGACAATGTAGCATTCTTACCTTAATTATCCAAAGCATCATAATTACATCACTATCCTAATGTCTGTGCTAACATACCGGAGACCATTCCCTTGCGCATTATCTTCTGAAGCAGGTAGAAGTCAAATGAAAGCGTCGATGATTGCCTTGCCTAGACTGCCATCTGTAGTCCAACTAGCGGAACTGCTTCAAAACAGAGTTACATGAAATTTGACTTGTTATTTGCACAAGGTCAATGTAATAGAAATGCCTTAGATTTTTTAACCACATAATCCAGACGCATTAAGAGAGTGAGATTGGAGGTGTAAGGACGGACAATGATTGGAATAGCATTTGGATATCAGCTACCAATCAAAGCTTGCCTGAATGTCTGCCGCACCTGACGCTGTACTCTTCAACTTTTGTGTGTGCGCATTAATCTGTAGGCTTACGGTAAGTTTAAACCATGTGGTATTTACGTAAGTGCTGCATGTGCATGTCTGTGTCCTTGAGGAAGTGCGTGTTTCTGTCATTCTGAGTGGAGGAAATATGGTGTTTTAATTTTTAAAGCTTACAATAATGTGTTGTCACCAATTGGCAGGAAAATATTGCATCTTATTTCGTATTATCCCCAGGACATTTTCGCACGGAATCGCTGGAATGATTATTTGAAAACTACTTCTTTTACAGGTAGCCAGTCAGCTAACAAACCTTAGCATAAATCCCATTCTGACCAAAATATGTTGATTACCTCCTAAAAGAATATTATGTAACATCTCTATTAGTCAGCAATTAACACAGCAATGTCTCTCATCGGCATTGATCTTTGCCGAAGGGCTGTATGTCGGTCGGCAAGGCTAAAATGTTTACAAACGTATGGTTGTTTCCTGCATAATCTCCCTATGTATTCAACTGGAAAGTGTAACACCGGCTGGGTGAACATTAGAGCACCAACCAGTTTTAACCATTCGCGTTTACAAGTGCGGCGAGACCTGCATGTTACTCATCCAACGCTGGCAGCAAACTTACTCTCAGTGGAAGAGATCTTCCAGAAAAAGTCGTTGCTGGACTACCTGAAAAAAGTGGAGACGGAATACAGAGAATATCTGAATAATGTCAACACGCCGGACAAAGAGCAGGTGGGGGAACAAGATCTGAAATTCAAAAGAGAAAGAGTCGCCCGTCTAACCCCGCTGGTTGAATACATCAGAAATCTGGAATTAAAACAGAAAGAATGCGAAGAAACGGAGGCTTTGTTGAGCGGTAAGATATTAAACTGTTTCATTGTAGAGAGTCCACAGGAGGTAAAGGGAAGCAAACCAGATGGTTGAGGAAATATCAGTGAAATATTCATGACTAAGACAGAAAGCAACTAAACTTTTATTGTGGTAATTATAACTTGGCACTCTAACTCTAGTGTTGTGAAAAATGCATTATCTCTGTCCTTATCTTTTTTTTTTAACTCTCATGCTCCTTTACAATCTCACAGATGAAGATCCTGACATACGAGAACTAGCGGAAATCGATAGGCGTTCATGCCAAGAGGGTATACTGGAGCTCAGACAGAAGGTGAGAACTGGCTCTGTAGAAGAACGAGTGTTGATATTTCAGCAGTGTTTGCAGGTTTAACTCCAGTCCTGGAGGGCCGCAGTGTCTGCAGGTTTAACTCCAGACCTGGAGGGCCGCAGTGTCTGCAGGTTTAACTCCAGTCCTGGAGGGCCACAGTGTCTGCAGGTTTAACTCCAGACCTGGAGGGCCGCAGTGTCTGCAGGTTTAACTCCAGTCCTGGAGGGCCACAGTGTCTGCAGGTTTAACTCCAGTCCTGGAGGGCCGCTGTGTCTGCAGGTTTAACTCCAGACCTGGAGAGGTGCATTGTCAGAATTAGAATATAGGAAAAGATGTTGGCGAATTTAAGCGGTAGGTCTTTGTGAAATGTCAAGGACCCAGATCTCAATTCACCAACTTTGCTGTCTCCTGTATGGAATTGCGGAATCGCAGATCCTTTCCTGCTTGGTTCCGGAGGAGGAGTCGGATGAGAGCAACCTGGTGCTGGAGGTCACGGCAGGGGTCGGGGGTCAGGAGGCCATGCTGTTCACGGCCGAAGTGTTTGACATGTACCAGAGCTTTGCTGCTTTCCATGGCTGGCTCTTCGACACACTGGAGTACGCACCAAGCGATATAGGTCTGTACTGTAAAAAAAAATAATAATAAATAAATACTACTGAAATCATCACCATCCTATTTACCTTAATGCTGTTTGTGCTCCAGCTGATGGTGAAAATGCATTCTGGTTTAGTTCAGTCAGTAGGAGATGAACATAGGATTTTTCCTGATGTTTCAGGGGGCTTACGTCATGCTACTGCCAGCATCAGCGGCCCACAGAGTTACATGAAGATGAAATTTGAAGGTGGGGTTCACAGGGTGCAGCGGGTCCCCAGGACTGAGAAGCAGGGCCGAATACACACCAGCACCATGACCGTGGCTGTGCTGCCCGAGCCCACAGAGGTGAGCATCCTCGCTCTCTCAAAATCAGAGAGTACATTCACACACAGCTTAGTCTCACAACATGACATCATCACTATGAGCCAGCATCATGACTATAGCCCCAGCCCACAGAGATCCTAGGGCACTCATAATCAGGGATCATATTCATATTCACACACAGCTCGGTCTCATATGTCAGGCCCGTAATTATGACATCATCATTACGAGCCAGCACCACAACTGTCACTGTGCTGCCCCAGCTCACAGAGGTGAGTCATGCACAGCTAAACCTCATGTGTCAGGCTCATAACTGTGACATCATCACTATGAGCCAGGCTAACCTCTCACTCTGATCTGGTGTAACTGTGTTCTTTCCATGACTGGGGTACCCTTTTTTTTTTTTTTTTTTAGATAACTTTCACAATAAATCCAAAGGACTTGAGGATTGAGACGAAGAAGGCAAGTGGAGCTGGTGGGCAGCATGTGAACACGACGGACAGCGCCGTGCGAATCGTGCACATCCCCACAGGTACTGAGGGAGGGAGTGTGACACTCCACCTGCGCAGTCTTTTTTCCCGGTTACCTCAGGCTCCCTTACTCCTGAAACCCTTCCCCTGCTCCTTATGCGCCATCCTTACTCCTGAAACCCTTCCCCTGCTCCTTATGCGCCATCCTTACTCCTGAAACCCTTCCCCTGCTCCTTATGCGCCATCCTTACTCCTGAAACCCTTCCCCTGCTCCTTATGCGCCATCCTTACTCCTGAAACCCTTCCCCTGCTCCTTATGCGCCATCCTGCATCAAACCTTGCGGTCTGAAAACATGGCAGATCCTGCCATCCCTGGATAATTGGCAGTCACTGCAGTGTAGCTGCTTAGGGAACTGGAATTTCAATGTGGAGGTTGCAGGTTTGATTCACAGGTGGGACAATGCCCTTCAGTAAACATCCAGCTATATGAATGGATTTCATAGACTGTGTATGTAAACTGAGCTCTCTAAGTTGCTCAGGGTTAGCATGCAATCCAAATGCAGTGTTTCATATGAGGTCAGGAATTTGGGTCAATGTCCAGAGATGATTATTTGAGGTTTGGGTAAAGAGGGTCACAGTAATCAGCCGTGGTCCCCATTAGTGACTCTGCTGCGGGGTTTTTGTAGGTGTGGTTTCAGAGTGCCAGCAGGACAGATCCCAGCTGAGGAACAAAGAGAAGGCCATGCAGGTGCTAAGGGCTAAGCTTTACAGCCTGAGGCTTGAGGAAGAGACCAGCAGGAGATACCAGGCCCGCAAAATACAGGTACGACCGCCATGCACCTGAGAAACACAGGGGCCCAACTCCAGTCTATATAGAATATACTGGCCAGAATATACACTGCTTTCTCTATGTGTTTAACCACTTAAATGATTAAAATTATTTTCTCATATTTTCTCCTGATTTAAAAAAAAAAAAAAAAACACCTGCATGTAGAATGGCCCTCCATGAGTGTAGCTTTGCACCTTTCCCATGAATACACACAAGAGTTAAAATAGATGAAAAACCAGCAGGCAGTGCCACCCCCTGGACTGCATCCTGTCCTCTGGGGTCTCTGCTGTCATGAGAATTGTGTGTGTTGTGCATTAGATTGGGACCAAAGGAAGATCGGAGAAAATCAGGACCTACAACTTTTCCCAAGACCGCATCACAGACCACAGGATTGGAAAAACACTCCATGATGTGAAAGAATTTCTCCTGGGGGAGGACCTGCTGGAAGAGATGAACCACGCCTTAAAACAGTTCTCCCATCAAGAAGCACTCATGGACATTTTGGGTGAAAATGAATCAGATAGCTAATTGTTGTTAAATAAAATGTTTTTTCAAATTGTGTTTTGTTTAATGTGGTGTAGCAACATCTATGGTCACAACCTTTAGGGGCTTTATTTTTAAACAGCAAACTGTACTGTTGGTGTATATTAATTCTTACTGAAATCTAGTATGTAGTATATAGCATGTGAACAAAATGAAATATCCAGTAGGCTAAAGATGACGGTCTAATTTGGTTCACACGTAGAAAAGGTACATATGTATATTCCTAATATATAGATATAACCTTGTAAATATGCCCACTTCTGCAGGTTTTTGAATGCCTGTGTTCTTCCATTTACAGGTGTACATTTACACTTGTGTAAAACAGTTACAGTTAATTCATAGTCAGCACCAAGATGAAGCCATATGATTCGTACAGGGAGGCAAATAAAAAAAAAAAAACAAGCTAGAACACTGGCGATAGAGTCTCTATCCATGACAGGGACTTTGCTTAAGTAGAGCGTACAACTGCCCAGAAAGGCCAAACATGCCATTACTCATCCAATATAACGCACTTAATTCACATTAAAATATTTTTAAAAATAGCTGATTTAATGTGAATGGTCGTGAACCGGACCCATTTTCTCGAGAATATGTAATGTACCTATTATACTTAGTATTTGGATTAAACAGACCGCATCATCATCGATCTGGACGTCAGGAAATCATGAAATTAGTACCATCTAAATTGCTCCTCCTCTTCTCTTGCTAGTATGCTAATGTTCTGCTATGTTCTGTAGTCAACCTACTGTAAAGTTACAATAGATGCACAAATAGTATTTTCTATAGCTCTAGATATATCTCGCTTGATTCTCTCTAAAACATGTTTAAAGGGGTAGTATGTTTAAATGTGAATTAAACTCCTTCACCTCACTGCTACTCCAAATTACTAGGCGGTATTTTATGAGGGATTTTCAAAATTTGCGCTTCTTCCAAATGACGTAGTCGAGTCCCTGTCCCAGCCCCTTGTCGACGCAAAAAGTTATAAGCTTCCTCATTGGCTGGTTTCTAAAGTTAAAGGTATCCCGCTCTCGGCTCTGATTGGCTCCTACATTTTCGCCGCAACATTCAAACTACTTAACTGGCGCTTTTTCAGTCTTCTGATGCTATGATATCAGGCAGGTAGTACAAATCTACGGGTTTCGCGCGGAAGAGACTACAATCTTATGGTAAGATTTCACATTTTGTTTAATAAAGAAGCATGATTATGGCAAGGCATGTTTTATCTTTCATTTAGAATGTTTATTAGCGAAATATACATTTAACTAATGTTACCGCTTTAGCAAGCGCTACATAACATCCTAGTAACCCCTTCCTTGCTGTGTCTGCTGAAAAAAACGAAAACCATCCAAATGTTTTGTTTTAAAGATGAGTGGTTAAATAGCATTTACTCAACTTGGTCACTCGCTGGTTTTTGCAAGGTAGCCTGCAGTTTTCGGAAATATGCATTCCGCCAGCTAGCCACGTATGAGCTTTCCTGGCTATAGGGGACCAGTGTTAACAATGCAGAGACGTGTCTGAAAACAAGGCACACAGTCCTGATGTTTAACAATATTTTAGTTGTTTATTCATTTATCAAAGCAAATGCATGTTCAACATTTGTTGGGAAAGTTGAAACGAAGTCATGATTGTGAAACAACTAGTTGGTTAGCTAGCAGTTTGAAAGCTCCGGTGTTAACCCTTTTTAAACATATTTTAATTTTAATATAAGATTATCAATGATATTATCAATGCTCCGTATAATGAAACTTCTTGAATTTCGCTGGGTAGCAGTCATTAAGTATATTTTATTCTTGGCATATTTCTCTAAGGCCCAAAAACCAGAAAGTCTGGTCAAAGTGGGGGCGCTAAAAATGGTTTCTTTTACATTTACATAGTGCGTTTTAGGCGCCATGCCTAGCCAGCAACCTAGCTAACATGGACAGTGTCAAACCCTGTTTAAGTAACATGGACTCTTTACATTCAGCCACTTATTGCAGGACAAAATAGCAATGTTGTAAGTTATTTAGTCCTGAGCTGGGGCTAGTGTAACCTGACAAATAAGCTTTTCTTATCTGTACTGGCTATGTGTGGTTTTTGCTAATGTATTTAATGTGTAAAACTGTAGTTGACAATGAATATAAAGGTATAATGTGGATGTTTGTGGTGTCATTAACACTGAAATTGGCTCAGCTCTTTCTATATACTAGACTATTGTTACACTATATAGACTATCTCGCCACATGTGCTTCAACAGGATGTTGGTAATTGGCAGTAGTGACATAGATGGTGCAATCGCTTACCTAAATGGGAACTTTAAAAAAATATATAAATAAATAATAATCAAATGGTCAGTATTTTTAGTTAATAATGTGGCTCTTCTCTCCTCCAGGCTTTTGACTGTTTTACATTTTAATAAAGAAAGAAATACACAAAGATGAAAAGCCCTTTTACTAAGCCAGAGTTGCCACTTATCTACGGAATGGATCGATGCGACAAAGAGGTGCCAAACCGGATCTCACCCAAGAAGAGTGGAGCTGGCGCAGACGCCAAACCCCATCCCCCGGCGCCCTGCGTCAAAGCAATCGACTTCTACTCCTGTGAGAATGTGAACGGGAGAGGCGCCCACAACAAGGAGAACCACGAAGACTCGCTCTACACCAGCAACACCAGCATCACCAGTGTCAGCGACTTTGACAGCGATGTCGTACTGGGCTGCAGCGGTTTCACGGAGGACAGCGGGTACGGGTCACCGGTGCAACTGGACGACGCCTCGCCTGCCCTCACCCCCGCCGGAGGGGATTCGCTGTTTGATGCCAGCCCCTCGGACCCGAAGCTACCTGTGCTGCAGTTCCAGCGTGCCGTGTGCAAAGAGCTCCGCGAAGGTTACAGGAAGAACCGGAGGTTCGACTGGGCGGTCCTGCGGGAGCTTGCGGGGAGGTTCGGCCTTCACAATGTGATCGGCGGGAAGATGGGTCTAGAGTATGTGGACGTGCTCCAGGCGCTGATGAAGAGGGAGATGAAACACATCCTTACAAACATCCTATTGCTGCTTGAGGATGTGGACCTAGTGAAGTGAGTGTCCACACCTGGCATTGCTCCCAGTTGTGTAGTTCATTCTAGCAGATGCACTTATCACAGGGGTTACTACGGCTCACCCATTTACACCCTATCCATGTATACAGCTGGGTATTTCCCAGAGCAATTCAGGTACAATTACCTTTTCAAACCAAAGGATTTGTACCTGTGGCCTCTGAGTTACATGTCCAGTTCTCTCAACCATTACACTACGCTGCACTTATATCCATACTCTGTGCATGGCAGTATTTACACTGCACATTTAATCCTGTGTATCTGCACCTAAGGTTTACCACATGGGCACCTTAATGGTGCCTTTACTTACTGGGAACTCAGTTCCTGTATTGTGAGTAGCGACCTGGGGAAATGAGCTAAATCTATCCATTCTGTTACTCATTGAAACACAATACCTGTTCAAATTTGAACATGAAAATACATGGTAAACACAACAGGCCATTCTACCCACCATGGCTTGTATTTATCCTTGTATGTGAAAATTCCCTGTATTTATCGGTCATTTGAACTTTGGTGTAAAATTGCAGCGGAGTCATCCTAGTGATGGGTAGTATGGGTAACCGAGATTTGTGCCTGACTTTGCACTGTTTGTTTCGCTGCCCTGTCATCCCGTTCATGTGATGTATGTATTTTTACAGCTGCAAAAAAGTCAGCAAAACGTGGAGAAGGATCATCTGCAGCGACCCAAGGGCAAAGAGACGATGTGTGGAAGCGGAGAAGCGTCTCGGGGTGAGGATCTTTCATATACATAAAGCTCCTGTGGTCTCTAATATCCACAGGCATGCTAACTCAGGCCGTGTAGGAGGTTTGAAACCGCTGCACGATGGGACAGAGTTGAACTATGGGCTCAGGGCGGGACTGTTTGCCCTCTGGTGTTCTCTGGAATGCTTTAAGTGAAGCGTTTGAGTGGAGCTGAGAAAAAGCTCATTTGGGCTCCAGATTCCTGTGCCATCCCGTGGCCAGGATATGGGTTTATGCTCAACTTTTAAAAACAAATCTACTTGGGTAGTGTTCTGTGGGTGAAAATGATTCTTTTCTCAGATGAAAGTGTTGAGCTGCTAGATACTCAGAATATGGCCCTAAAGCATGCTTAAAAATATGCATGCATTAATCATTAATATCAAAGAATATTTCCCCAAAACACACCTGCTTTACACCCAGGTTGGGCAATGGAAGAACCCAAACATGATGTAACAGGATGCGTTTGCGTTCGCCAGGGGCCTGAAAAACATTCAGCAAAGACAGGATGATGCACATGTAGATCAATATAGTTGCCTTTTGTTGTGTCCATTTGGGTGTTTTCAGTCCAGTGAGAAACATGTGACCATCGTGTTATATCACTGTCCAAACCTTTCGCTTTTTGCCTGGATTTACCCCAGAAGCTTTTCCGCAAACTTTGCCCTGGGGCTCCCAGAATGCCGTGTGTCCGGTGTGTGAGTGCTGTGATCAGGTGACCTTGGCTCGGTGTGTTTGCTAAGCCTGTGTTTGTTGCAGGACCTGCGCCCGATTGGCTCACTGTTCACGCGGGACATTGCCCCTTCCAGGGTAGCGCTGACCGGCATCCAGGGTCTGTCCTCCACCCCCATCCCGAAGCCCAGCCGCCCCCCGTGCTCCTCCTCCCCCAAAACCCGCTTCAGGGAGTTCCAGCAGGTGAGCATCGTGTCTCTACGCCGATACATCAAACCGAGCTCAGAGAACCTGTGGCCCGATGACCAGCCATGGCAGACACCGTGTGGAGTCTGAAGGGCCAAGACCATAAGCTGAATATTTTAACACGGTCTTAAAACGGAGCATATAAGTGCACTTTCAGCTTCTGGGTTTGGCACAAAAGTGCTATTTTTCTCAGAATGAATTGGAAAGTTGCACAACAGAACAAAAATGATTGTCTGGCCTGGCCTCCATGCTGGTCACTCCTGTAACTCGAGCAAATGCAAGGCCAGGTATCCAGGCCTGAGTTGTATTTTTTAAACATGGGAAATGCACTGCACTGGCTCTAGTCCAGAATTGGCCCTCGGAGTCGCATGTCTCGTTGGCTGCAGGTGCACTGAAGCCGATGTTTACTGAAGCCTGTGTTTCTCCTCCAGGTGGGCAGCACAGTGAAGCAGCACGAGTCACTCAAGGCCTGCAGACGCTGCGGATTCCCCGCTAAATGTGACCCCGGAATGTCCCGGGCCACCTGCACCCGCCAGAGCTGCGGGTTCCAGTCCTGCACGCTGTGCCAGGCGGAGTACCACGGCTCCACCAGCTGTCGACTCGGGGTGCTCCGAACGCCCGCTGGAACCAAAAACACCCTAATCATCGGGAGTGCCCAGAGCAGGAGAAACGTCAAACGCCTGTGAGACAGCGCCACCAAAGACTGTTTTAAAAAAAAAAAGATGCACTTTTAAACGTTTTCAAAGAAGGACATTTTAAAATATATTTATTGTATGCTATGCAATGGCATTGTTTTTTTTGTAGTCTCCAGACCAGGTTATGGGTCAGTTTTGTAGTTTTGGCGCTCTTCAGGCGTAGGAGCCACTACGTCCCGGGGTTCTGCCTGGACAATCATGCTGGAGCAAGAGTGGGTTTTATGAAAGTTGTAAATATTACAGTTTTATGTGGATGGCATTGAATTCCGTGACATTTGTCACCAAAGTCCTGTCTTTGTCTTTTTTTCATTGTTCAAAATGTAAATATTTAAATTGTTTATCAGTCTGTCAATAAAAAAAGCTTCTCTTTTTTTACTTCATTCACTTTGACGTGGTGATGTTTCTCATTCTGACACTGACCACAGTCTGTTTTTTTTTTTTTTTTTTTTTATGCAATCCTTAAATCCCGAGTCTTGGAGGAATACCCACCCCACCCCCCCATGTCTTGTTTTACAACGGCCTTGTTTTAGACTCCCTTTTCCCCTGGACTCACTCCACACTCCTGAAGGAAAGATTTGTTTCCGCTTTTAGTCACTCTGTTATAAATAAACATGTAAACAGAATGAGAATGTGACCTTAAACTCAACTTGATATTATAATGGGCAAAATGATTTCTTTGCTACTTTCCAAACAAGCAAACCAAGTTGTGCAGGTCTGATTTTCGTGTCTAGATGGCGCTGTGCTGCAATGTAATGGGATTCTCGCAGGGGATAAAATGAAGCATCACTTGTACTGGCAGGAAGTTGTGCTACTGACTGGCAACATATTCTACATCAGGAATGGTTTTATGTTAATTATAAATTTAAATGCTGCAAAGCCAGAGTTGGAGCTTTATACGAATCTGAATCTTTTATCGTAAGTTTTAGCATTTCATAATGGTAGTTTGCTTCATCGTGGCTTGGTCCGGTGGAAATACATCTGCAATGCAATGGCCATTCTTAAGTTGGTATAATGCCAACAAGTTGTATCTCTTAGAAATGACATTATGTCATTTGGTGGAGTTCCAACAATTCCATTTTTATTATAACAATCAATGTAGCAAATAATTACATAGCAGAGACCAGAGAAAACTGGCTTTCATATTACAATTAATTTGTTCCAATTCACTGAACAGTGAACCCTTGTTAAACCGGACTGGTTGTCCCTCCTCTGCTGCGGTACCAAGCCATATTTACTCAGAGTTCTGTTTACAGACTGTGTCAGTTTAAGTTTCCAAAGAATGCTTTGTGATACAATGTGGCACCACCATAAAAGCTGCCAAAAACAAGCAGATGACAGAAGTGTAAGGGAAATAAAGAGGGAATTTTAACCAGAATGGGTCGCACATGTTGTTACAGCAGAAATAGGCCATTATAGCCAAAATCCGTTCTAACGAGGTCCGCTATAACGAGGGTTCATTGTATAGTGATTCACTGTATGGGGCAGTAAGTAGTAATCGGTTTGTGGCACAGGTCTAAATCATAGCCGGGCATTTATCGTTCCTCCTTTCAGGTGCTGTGGAATCGGCGTGTGCTGGGGCGTAGCTTGAAATTCTGGACCCTGTACACAGGCAGGCTCTGAGAGCCCCTCCACTCTCCATTCCCAGATTTCCATGGGCCCCTTCAAACCCTCGGGCCCTGTTCCTGGTGCCACACCCTGGTCCTGTGTGCTGGACCTGCTGACCAAATGAAACTGTCGACCGCGATGTCAGCTCACCTAGCCTGGTTTCTCGGGCCTGAACTGACTGTAGAATTCCAGGTGGAAAAAAACCAGCACCTCTTACAGGCCTCCAGAAGTAAAAATGAGAAACACGCAGCTCAGTAACTGCTAAGATGGCTATCTGCTCAGCTGCCTCTGGTAATCATGGAACAATAACTAACGATTACGCCTTCCAGCAAGTGGCAATTTATTGCTTTATGTTCTTGTGGTTGGCCTGACACAAACTGAGATATTAATATCTGTCCAATTTTCTCATAGTTTGTACCATGACATTTTTCAATTTGTGACTTCGCAGAAGTTAATTGAGTCCTACTGCACAGAAGCTACGGATTTTAATGCTTTTTAAAAATTGCGAAACATTGGAACAGCCAGAGCTCCAACGGGATAATACCTGTCAAATAAGTGCAATTAATTGTTGTTAATTGATTTACTTATAAAAGCACTACGTTTTCAAGTACATCTTATATAATGCAATTATTAGTGTAATTCCTAATTTAGTGGCATGTGCGGATTTTATTTTGAGGTCATGAAATTGTTTTTTGTTCATATTATTCATTTTGTTTCATACCTTCACAAACACCCTCCATTTAAGCATGGAGCAATAGCTACAGGCACACCAGATACTCGGCTCTGTGTTAACACTGAAGGTTCTGCCACAGATTCTGTACACCCAGCAGATGAATAAAGATAAAGCATGTGTTATTTCTGTGGTCGCCTTCTTTGACCCATTCTGAATTGAGGGGGAACTGGGAAAAAGTGGAGCCCCTTCATTTTCTCATTAACTTTATGAACACGATACCTTTGACATTTAATTAATCATTACATTTAATCATGCAAAAACATATGTCATAGCCAACGTACAGACAACACGCTGATGCCATCATTCTGCAGTGACATACATGGTGTGTGATTGCTGTGGAAAAGAAACAAGAGCCTGTTGTCACGTGAATTGGAGGAGTCACATGACCATGCCTGCCCTATCCTGGGTCAGTGGGAGAAGGCTGCTGCTCTGAACGGCTCAGTGGCATTTCACTGGGAGAATGGAGGAAAAAAACAACTTCAACTTGCAACCCATGCACATTTCATAAAGGAGAATCTGCTCAAAACAAATAATAATTTGCTGCTTCATTTTTTTTATATGCCTATCAATCTTTCCCACAATGTCCAAAATCAAGTTTTTACACTCTCTGAAACCATTTCCAATTTCAATCAGAGCCGTGTGAGAAACACGGTGGAGAAGACCGGGCTCATTTGAAGCGGCCGTTCTGTAATACAGACGCCGTTTTCACTTCCTCTGAACGTAAAATCGATCTAACGGAAGGTGTGAAAACCCATCTTGGCCCCACCAGCTGCCGCAGATGAAATCACAGATATTGTTTGGCGGCTCTCCTGAGGTAAATCTGTGGACCGGTCTCCCTTTACAGCGTTTGACAGAGTCCCAGGGGTCAAACAGAATGTACCCGGCCGTGCTGAATTTAATTGGGACAGCAGTGTGTTTCCGCTGGACACACGCTCTGGACCCATAAGGCTGTGGTGGAAGCAGAAGGGTGATTGCATCGGCGGAGTCCAGTCCAATAATTCACACCTTCCATCCCATCATCATCCTCACGCTCTTTCCCCAGAACTTCTGAGTAACAGCTGATGTGTCAGGTGGACGTTGTGGGCTCACTATGTGGGGGGCTGTCTTAGGCCTGTTTCTGAGTGAAAAAATGAGCTTCCCTCACAAAGCAGATAAATAACACTTACACTTTTCACACAATGATCCAGCAGAGACATTTCCTTACATTAGTACCTTCACCTGCATAGGTTAGGCTTGGATAAGTCCACAGATAAACTCTCAATCCTGCATCTGTTCCATACTTATTACCATCATTTAGCTGATGCATTTATCCAAAGCGACTTACAGGCTAACCAAGGGCCAATCCCCCTGGGAGCAATGTGGGGTTGAGGGCCTTGCTCAGGGGCCCAACAGCAATGGTGTTCTTGCTGTGGCTGGACTGGGGCTTGAACCACCAACCTCTGGGGTCCCAGTCATTTGCCTTAGCCACTAGACTACAGGCTGCCCCCTACTCATGTGAACAGCACAGTTCAGAATACATAACAAGAATACAGTCTTGTCTCTGACTCGCCACCTTGCATTGGTGCCAAAACGTTGCAATTAAACGAACAGGTAGGCTCATAGTGGGAGACGTGGGTAGAGCTGACCGCTTCCTTTCCACTGCTCCACAGCGTCCATGCTCAAATGCTGCCCTTCGTCGGGAGCTGGGTACGTTCAGCTCTCCCTGCCCGTGGCGATAACTCAACACCTACAACCTACTTAACACCTGCCGCAAAGGTGAAGATGTGGCAGAGTTCAGAGCTGTCCACAGAGTGTCACTGTGAAGAGCCGTCACCCCCAGGAGCCTATACCAGGGTAGTTAGTTCCCGTGGCTAATTGTGCCTCCGGTTGTGCGCGTGTGACGAGGGTCACTGGGGCATCATAATGCCCCCTTAACGAAGATACGCTGGAAGTGTTAATGACATGTTTGTTTCCTGTACAAATCAGGAGCATTAAACTACAGGGAACATCAGATGTTGCTTTAGCTAAAACTGCTTTGTTACAAATCGTCATCCACAGCATGTAAGTCTTTTTCTAGACTTTACTTTTTTTTTTTCACTTATCATAAAAATCAATTCGTCCGCCATGTTTTCTTGGACGCTGTCCTTTTGATTGTTGTAGGTGCAGGCTATTTCCGTCAGGCTCAGGGCATGTGCGGGTTTGTCAGCCTGCCGCCCCCCCCCCCACCCGCAGACCCTGGGCTGTGCTCTTCAGCTGTCTGCGGCGTAAATGTCAGCACGCGGCTAACGGCCCTGTCACCGGCGTCAGAGGGGAGTTCTGTGGCCATGTCTGTATTCTGCCATGACAAAGTGGCCATGTCTGTATTCTGCTCTGCCGGGACGGCCCATGGCCACGCACATTCACCCTGCTGGTGCTGCAGCAACGGTCTACTGACAACACACTCCCCATTCTGTTCCTCAACACTTACTACGACAGCCCTGGTTTCCTCAAACCTGAAATATCCTTCAGGGTGGGATTTCTAATTGTTTCCATTCCATGGACTGCTTAAAAGCAAACAAATTGCCCAATATTACGCTTGCTCCAGAGACTACTTCCATAAAGATCTGAGTGTCTCTTGTGTAGAGTAAAATAAAACCGAGTATATTTGAGGTGTTGTCCTTAATGAATGCTCTATATAGTTTCTCTAAATTGTTATAAAATAGTTTTTACATGTAGGCATTTGTTATACGGATAGCTTTAAAAGGCATTAATGGTAGTTATGCTGAATTGGACGCTGCAAATAACACTGCAACAAAAACACTCTTGTTTGTCTTTGGTTGGGTGTGAGGGCCAGTCTCTCTCTCTTAACGGTTAACACGCACGTTTTTGTGTCCCTCAAGAGCACATTTCTGACCCATTGTTGTTTTATTTTTTTCAATTTGACAATGAACATTGCACTTACTAATAACACGTTTAACGTTAGTAAAAGAGTACGCGCATTGAAAAGGAGAGAGGATAACACAAGAATGTCAAGTATGCTCTCTTCATTGTAGTCCTCTGAAATGATGATGTCATTACATGGCCAAGAACGACAGGACATCGCAGCCTGCGAATGAGGTAGCGAGCGCAAGTGCAGCTCGGCTGGAGCCATGAGTAACGCATTGAAACGAATCAATTCATTGTAGCTTTGTGCTGAATCATCGTCACCGCAGTCTGCAAATGGCTACCGGCTTTACCTTTGTCTGTATTTTTAGTTTTAGTTCATTACAGCAAGGACTTGATTACGCTTGTCTTCATCAGTCAGTTTCAGTCACTTCAGTTCTTAAACACAGAACTGCGTAAGAACGTAGCCTTCTAAAAAATTATCTGTTCTGACCAGGCCCTGTGTTTGTTGGTTACACTTTTTTTTAACTGAATTGAATGTTTTAATTATTTTTTTTAATTGCTTATTTCTCAGTTACAGAACATGCCAGTGTGCAAGTGTTGGAGTTGAAGCAGAAGAGTAACTTGGATCTGTGTGAGGCATTGTTGATGCACATGTCATAAGCAACAGAAATCTGAATCAGATATGGAGGCCATATTTTCTGCTTGACCTGTAAATAAAACCCCTGCAGCAAAGCTAATAGGATTTTCACCACTTAGCATTTCGGATGGATTTATTACACTGAAATTAAACACAGCCTCTATTTTCATATCCATGACCTGAGTCCCAATGGCTGACCTGATGAAATTGGAAAGCAGTTTTCCCCGACTTTGATTAATACATTTCAGTACACACATCAGCATCATCCACGGAGACCTGGTTTACTGTTTACTTTGGGCTGGAATGGGCAAAAAAGTGCAGAAGTATCTAGTACCTGTGATGACATTATAAGCCTGACTGTTGCATTTAGTGTAATCAGTTCACCCCTTCAGTAAACTTTCAAGACACAATTGATTTCATAATAAGCATATATATTATTTCATAATAAGTCCATATTTAAAAGTAATACACATTTTCAATTTCACATTATCTGCAGAAACTATCCTTTTGTTTGCTAGGATCACTGTAATTGTAGTGATCCTTGACAAATATAATTCAGTCAGTAAGCAAACATTTTCATGTTACAGATTTTTAACAAATAGTAATAGCTTTAATGTATTTAATTCTTTTTATTTACTGATGTATTTATGCTGGAAGTAAAAAATTCCAAATGTCAAACAGGCAGTTTTCCTGAAATAAATAAATAAAAGGGATCTATTAGTTGTGGGGACATTATCTGAGAGTGTAAAGTCAAAGTTCAGAGTGGTCTCTGCGTGGTGAGTAATTAATCCATGGTCTGCCCTTTCGCAGACACAAGCGCTGCAGATTCAATTACAGCCATTGGGTTATTACGTCTTCACATAATTTATCAAATTACAGCAACACTGGGACATGGGTGCTGATCATACCTCATAATGGACAAACTAATTAAGATTTGTTGTCACAAATACAGGTGTTAGATTCAGCTGCCCAAGTAAACAAACAGCCATAAGCATTCTGGACCCGCCGCTCAACTCAACCAAGACAAACACCTGTGCAAAGGCATTTCTGCCCATCCTGGACAAAAAACATCTTTTTCCTTCAAGAACTTTACAATTATTTTAGCGGTAAGCCTTCATCAGGTTCACGTATATCACCTGCTAGAGCGCTAGCTTTCAAAATCAGCCAATCAACCCATTGCAAGTGGCAACCACATAAATGCCTAGAGGACTTTGAGTGAGTTCTGATAATGGCATCACAGTAAACCAAGCTGGCTTTGTGACGGAAAATACATTTTGGTCCACATGCAGATCATCATTTTCCAATCAACCAAAAGACACACGGCATGGAGAAAAGACCAGAGGACATAACTGAAAGCCACAAATCTCTGAGATAAATTTATGGATATTTTGTACACATGCCTGATTGAGCTGTGACAATTTTAATTGAATTCACTCAATGCAGGAACCATCTCAAATTTGTAGATGCTGTGATTCACAGAAATCTTGTGGTGTGATGGTTACCCTGACACTTATTTGAATTGTGTAGTGATAATGACAGCCCAGATCGAACCCCTGTCCCCGCTCACCTCCTTCTGTTCCCCGTGCTACCTCCAGGCCGGACCCCTGCTAAGGGATACAGCCGTATCTACCCAGCAGACCCCACCCCTATCTCCAGGGGAAGTGATGTCACTCTTCATACCAGACTGGTTATACCAATGACACCTTCAATGTCATTAGAACCAGAGACCCAAAAACTGCGCGGATCATTTCACTGTGAGAAAATGGCAAAAATCCAGCCATACCCTAAAGCCAGTTTATCATATTCCCGTTTATCATAAGATAATATTGTATGTACATATCTGAAATGTATGTTATCACACAGGGTCATTACTGATGCTGACAGGTGGCTTAACTGTTTTTGCAGGTTGTACATGATGTGCTGATTCGGTTTATGGAATCAATGATATATATGTTCATCCACGCTCTGAGTATCCGCCGAAATGTTCTCAGGGACACGTTAGGAACAGAAGTGATTGTACATTGGGGGGTTTCACATGGTGAATGTGTACCCTGCTGCGCCAGTGGACTCTCTGAGACCTCCGCCTGTCTCCCACGTCTCGCCTTCCTCTCCTGGATTCGGCATCTGATTGATTTTTTTGGGCAAGCGTGAGATGACATGTCTGCCCGCAGGACTCCAGAAATATTCGGTAAAGTTGCTCTGAATTTTCAGTGCCAATGGCAAACTTCAGTGATGTAAGACTGAATCTCACCATTCAGAAAAGAAGTCAAATTTTGTTTGTAATCTGTGTGTCTAAAGTTCACAGGAAAATAGCACTGGGATAGAAATCCTCACAATCTGTCTGTCTCTGGCAATGTCTGAATAAATCTGATGTTTTATCACACACACGCACACACACACACACACACACACACACACACACACTCACACACACTCACACACACACAATCTACACACAGGCAGACTCTACACACGCACAAACACACACTCCACACACACACACACACACACACACACACACACACACACACACACACACACACACACACACACACACACACACACACACACAAACTCACACACAGGCAGACTCTACACACACACACACACACACACACACACACACAGCCTGACTCTGACTGATGCAGTGGAGTGTGAGGCTGACAGGCAGTTACTCGCGGCTTTCCCCAGCCGTATGTCAGAGAGCCAAAGGTCGGCTGGGTGGAAGTGACAAGCGTCATGCAGCATCTCCACAGGGCAGAAAGCTGGCCACCGCCCCCCTCATGCCCCTGTCCCCCTCCGCAGGAAACCAGCGGCAGGTCCTCCGCAGAGAACCCTCCTAATTTCCCCTCGCCGCTGGCCAGCTGCTATCCCAGTGTCGCCACTAGGCAAATCGACCGGCTACGTGTGAAATGGTCGAGAACAAAAAAATGTGCGGAGAGGGCTGCATTCGGTCAAAAGCTCCTATCCCACTGAGGGCACACACACTCAGTCAGAACAGCCTCCACATCACAACACCAATTCATTTCAGTGTCTTACATCGTAATGGAGGCAAGCGAGCATATTCTCTGAAATGTGTCCTTTATATTGCAAAATAAACCACATATCTGCTTAAAATAAAAAGGTCTGTTTGACTGAATTTTGTTGAACGGTAGACATTGTGGAACTGGCTGTGTGGGGCACCAGAAGGAACAAAGTGGGTTATAAAATAAGTGAAAATGTGATATTTTTACAGTCCTTTCACTCCATCCCAGGAAAGTCACATGTATTTTCCAAAAAGCCAGATATGTCACAATTGCCTTAGAAAGATGAGAAGTCTGTTTTACTCTGTAAAATTACATTTGCTGGGTCTCATTTCAGAGAGGATATTTTTGGGGATAGTGATTAAGGTTGTGATGCCATTTTGTGATAAAGGTTGTGATGATAAAGGTTGTGATGCCATGCCCTTTGCCTGGCTGGGCTGATATGAAATGCCTCTTACTGAATACGGACAATGGCCGGGGGGGGGGGGTGTCCTTCCTGACACATATTCTATGTAAAGTGTTTTTGTAGTTTTGTCAATATTCACCACAATCTCATAAATATGAAATCCATATATTTCAGGTATATCTTATTCTTAGGCTTTCCCATATTTCATGGATAAAGGATTGCTGTGCGCTCATTTTAAGCACTAAGGTTCTGTCGAATACTGAAGTGATTTATGCTTTTGTGAAGCTTTGTGTCTCCACATGGGGGGGGGTCACTAATTTCACATGCCTGATCATTATGCTACGTTACACACACACACACTCACACACACACACAAACATGTTTGTGTCTCAGCATGAGGGGTCATTAACTTTACAGGCATGATAGCTACGTTAACCTCAGAGTTATACCACCTCACAGGCAACATTTTATTTCAGTCATTAACCGGTTGTAAGCACTGAAGTATGTGAAGCGACATAACCTCACTTACATACATCCATGAACATACACACTCACAGAGGGACAAACAAACACTCACATAAACATGCACACACACACACCTGCACTTACAGACACACACACACACACACACACACATGCACACACACACTACTTTTCTTGACCACTCCATATCTAAATGGGTTAGCTGTTTTAAGTGCCACACAATTACAGCTGAAATGTCACAGAGAGCAGCCAGCAGCTGGTCTCTAAAACGCCGCAGCGACACAGAGCTTGAGCCTTTCTCTATTTTTACACTCGGGGTCCAACCTGCCAATTACTATAAACAGTGATAGCAGCTATCGAGGACATCACGTCAGAGAGTAAATGCGAAATCCCTTTACCTTTTACCTCCCTAGCTCACACCAATAGCCCTCATTATAAGGTGCATTTCCACGCAGGCAGGGACAGCGGTGGGCACACCACTTCTGCTGCTGATAAACGTGGAAACAGGGAACAAGCAGGAGCACAACTCCAGCCGGAGGATTCCTTTGAGTGTTGAGTTGAAGTTATATGTTATATGTTACCAGCAAAAATGGATGGAGCTCCCAATAAGTCACTGATGTTCACCAGCCATTGTGGTCTGTGAAGAGCAAAGCATTTTGATTGGTTGACACAAGTCAGGTAATTGTAGACCCACTGTTGTGATGCCTCATTCACCCTCTGACAAGACTGCAAAATGTCTGCTTTTTCAGTCCCATGGTGTCATTAAAACTTAAAAGGAAATACAACTGAAACAAAAAAATGTAGGCAGCAAAGAGTATGTAACAGCTTACAAACAAAAGCGATGGGGGTGGGGGGACTGTCCATGTCACACCTGCCGGGTGACCTTTAAAATCCAGCGCCTGCATCCTGCATTTTCACACCTCAGCGTAATTGGCTGAATCTGCAGCGCAGAGCAGATAATGACTGGGGAAGGGTATTGGCACATGGGGGATCTTGACATGGTATAATATGAAAACGTGAAGCTGGGCTTCTTGTGCCGCACTCTTCTTCTGAGCATGCTCTGAGTGGGGTCCTGAAAATGCACCTTCATCCCGGCTCTAATGATCTCTGCCTCTCCTAACGTTCCCAGAACATTAGGAAAGATGGGAAGATGTTCCTGATACGTCCTTTTGTCTGGTGTCCTGGATATACCTCCCCTTGAATGTTAACTTTATGTCCAAAGGAGCATAGCAGAATGCTATTGTAGAATCCAATTCAGTTTAATTACTTCTTTTAAGAATGACGTTGAGTTGTGGACAGTCATTCTCGTTAAGTTTATCACTGTTAGTAATGTTAATCAAATCTTCCTTTTCAATTCTCTTGAAAAGAATTCTTTCTTGAGATGTTTTCAACCCATCCTCCATTTTGTGTTCACATGACTGTATGATCACTGATGGTGCCAGTATAAGTGAGCACAAAACATTTGGAAAGGCTTTCTGCAATGCTGGCGGAAGCTGCTTGGAAAAAACAGGGAGGGAATAAAGGGAAGTTTTAGGGAATGTTCTCATAATGTTCTCTCACAACCAAACAGCAATCTTGCTCAGTGTTGTGGGAATGATTTGTGTTTGTTGGAAAGCCACCCAAGGCATATCTGGTCCGGAATGGGAAAGTAGAGAGGGGTCTTTGCACTGGGCTTGTGGCAGTTGCCATTAGATTCCTGTCTCGCCTGTGTCACCTGTATGATACCGTATTACAACCTCCACTGTATGCTTCTTCAACTTTTCAACTTTCCAAAAAATTACCCTCGGTCTGACGATTCAAAAGACTAGTAAGGACTGGTTCACATGAAATAGCTATGGAAAGATCTAGCATTTCTTTTTTTTTATTTATTTCTTTACTTGTTTGATTTGTCAGAGGGAAGCTGCTTCGCATGGCCCTTGGCAACATGGAGATGGAAATCTGATGTGACAAATTAAGATGCGAGTGGCACAAAACAAACTTTTCTTGGTCTCCTGTCTCTTCGGATTATGATTTTTTTTGTTTTTCTTCACCGAACAATGAATACAATTGACACTGAGGACATGAATATATGAATGAATGAGTGAATGAAAAGATTATGGGGGAGTGACTGGAAGCGCAGTCGCCAACCTCAGTGCCAGTCACATGATGGACTCTAGACTGTGTTACTGATCCAATATCTGACATTCTGCAGCAGAAGCTCATACACATGAAAAAAGAACTACAATTCCCATAGTGAGGAGCGATAGTGATTCCCCCTAATTGTATCCAGTGTTGTATGGGAAATCCTCACTGACATTTTGAAATTTTATAGGAAATTATTCTGCTGAGACTTCACAAAATGCTGCAAAATTCCGCAAAAAATATCGGTCAGATAGTGACTTGGAGAGCATCTTGGCCCATAAAATGGTGTAATAGTATCTGAGGAGGTGGGCATACTGTAACTCCAGAGCCCATTTGTATTAATGGTAATAAGGCTAATAGGTGGGTATACTGTCTGAGGAGGTGAGTATACTGTAACTCCAAAGCCCATATGTATTAATGGTAATAAGGCTAATAGGTGGGTATACTGTCTGAGGAGGTGAGTATACTGTAACTCCAAAGCCCATATGTATTAATGGTAATAAGGCTAATAGGTGAGTATACTGTCTGAGGAGGTGGGTATACTGTAACTCCAAAGCCCATATGTATTAATGGTAATAAGGCTAATAGGTGAGTATCCTGTCTGAGGAGGTGGGCATACAGTAACTCCAAAGCCCATATGTATTAATGGTAATAAGACTAATAGGTAAACATACTGTTAATTCCCAGATGTTTTGGTGGGTATACTTGCATATGCCTTTGACTACATCACTTATTTCAAACCATGTGACTGAGAACATTCAGACCGTCATGGTGCCGCACATTGCTTTTGACATGTATGACTTATAATCTGCTCTCAGATACTTTGCTCGGTTCAGACTCTCTTAAACACATTGACTCAGCTCACGCATTCTGAACAACACGTTCACCTAGTCCAAGCACAATAGAGTTATTGCATAATTATTTAATTGTTCTGAATGCATGGCACCTCTTCAAATTATCCTAGTAACAATGAATATAAAGATTATACTTTATTGAACAGCAACATAACAACACTGTATGGTCCCCTAAAAAGGTATTCTAGATTATTACAATCTAGCCTTAGTTTGCCCATACTTCAGTTTGAATATTTGTATTTGCTAACTGTGAGAGAGGCAACATAAGTTTGGTAAAGAGCAGTTTTACCTCATGCTGTCACTTGCACATGAATTCAAATTTCTTTTCTTGTGAATTCTTCATTTTTAAATAGATGCTTTCGTGTCTGATCAGGTGTTCACACTTTCACTAATTAAGACTCTAATGAGCCACCTGTCCATGTCTAATTTAATCAATTAAAAAGTGCCCTCTTTACAAAGAAACCATTTTCCTGGTAGCATAATAAGAGAAATTAAAACATTTGTTTATGTGATAGCTTATCAGTCCTGGGGTGTGAAATAGTGGCCGGTTTCTGACAGAAGAGAGTTTAAGAGGACAAATCTTCCCTCACCACATTATAACTGTGTAATTAAGAGCAATTAACATCTCATTAATGTTCAGGGATTAAGACTGCAGTTAAAATGAAAACCAACACACATGGGGGTCCTCCAGGACTGAGTCTTATTGTTGCCGTTTTAACAGATACCTGGAATTCACATGTTCAGAATGAAAGTCTTTAATATCATATTCAGAGTGTCTTGTGAGTCTGAACGGGACATTTCTCCAGAAATGACCACCTTATATATATCAACAAACATTTGTGTTTAAGCAGTGATATTCAATAAAAATTAAAGGAGAATATATGTGTGTGTTATATGTTAATTTAATATCCATCAGGTTCCAGTGCGTTATTTACAAGCATACCTTAAAGTATGTTTTGGGGATGGCAAGTATTTTTACGTGTTTCAAAAACAGATGAGTCAAGATTCCCTTGGATAAGGCATAGTTGGCTCTAGTTCCACCCAAGGACGGGGAATTGTAGCTGGCGAGATGTCCGTGTCTTGTTACTCACTATCGACCCCTGCTGGTCAGACGAGTGCTTACACCCTGGCAGCGCATGAAGTGTGTTGTGACAGGACTCTGTGTGAGCTCAGCAAGGAGACTGGGATGAGAGAAGATGCAGCAGCTAAAGTCATGTGAAAAACTTTAAGCAGGATTTCCTCTTGGTGCTGCCGGCACATGAATGAACGACTCTGTATAAATTTAAATCTGCATGGAGGACTATTTATTTTTGCTGCACAAAAAATCACACACATAAAAATATCTTTGCACTAATAAATCATTTTTTATTAACTGCATATATTAGAAGTTACATTCATTCAATATAGAAACCAAGAAACTTATTTTGTATAAATGCTTCAAATAACATTTCTCAGTAAACAGCATTCCCCCGCAGGTACCTGTGTCATCCATTCATTTCATTTGAGCTGTTTTTTTTTTTCAGAACTGTTCAGTATTTTCCCAAATGTTCTGTTCAAAAAAGCCAAAGGTGATAACATCCCAAAATAAGTTGACTTTTGCAGAATGATCAATGTGTTACTTTAGTAAGCAATCTCATCGCCCAAATTTATCTTGTGGAAATGCGTGCTGTAATACTGGTGATGAAGAGAGAGGGTTTATATTTTAGACGCCATTTCAGTCTCTGAGTCGCTGTAATTATCCTCGCTTGAGAGGACAGCCAAAAAATGAAGTGTCTCGTCTCTGCAATCTACAGACCATGTGTTACAGTTTATTTTTGATTTTTGATTCTCTTTAGGTTCGCTGACTGAAGACAGAAAGTCTCTTACCCCCGAGGGAACGATTCATAAGACTAAAACTATGCTCAAGATAATTTTCTGACTGCAGCATCAATTGCAAATGTTTGCTGATGAATTTTTATGTGGCAATATGTATGGAAGAAAGTTTTGTTTTTTTTATGGCTTACAAACATTTCTGATTTTAAGAAGGTAAAAAGGCAAATATTTCATGTTTCTCTTTCAGATTTATTTGATAACTATGGCCTAAGAACAAAAAAAAAAGTAGATAAAGAATTTCATACAAAATTATTCTGATTTACAAAATAAACTGACATCTGTTATGTAGTGGGCCTATCTTGCATCATGTAAGTTCTTCTGATGAGTACATATTGATAGAATTCTTTCTGCATATTCATATTTTCAGTTCTATATGTGGTCTTTATCTCTATGATACAATATGATTGTACTATTCCCAGTACAGTGCTCATTTCAACACATTTATTTAACTACCATGTACATCAGTCTATTTCAGCAGGATATGTGGACCAAGGCCAACACACAATATGTACAGTTTCAGGCCAATGCCTTCAACTAAAACTATATGTACAATGTAAACATTTACTTTATATATAAGAGCCGAGTTTTTTTTCACATATTTTTTAAACTTTGAAATATTTCAGTTTTGGTTTTAATACTGATGTCTTTAGTTGAATGCTATTGAACGGCAAATCAATAATGAAGAGTGATCACGACGGCAGTTTCTGGGTGCCTGTCCTCAGAGAGTCTGCAAAATAAAAAATAATAAACACAAAACGTTACATCATTGCTCAGGAGCAGCCAGTTTTGATTACTGAACAGGAACAGTTGTTTCAAATAATTTAAAAACAAAAACATTTTATCAGATTGATCACTTTTAGCTAATTTGTTTAATTTCACATGTTATCTGTGTAAAGTAGTCAGAATCACAGTTCATTAATCACATTTTATCTGCGTAGTCTGAATTTGAGTTCATATATCACATGTTATCTGTGTAAAGTAGTCAGAATCACAGTTCATTAATCACATTTTATCTGCATAGTCTGAATTTGAGCTCATATATGACATGTTATCTGTGTAAAGTAGTCTGAATTTGAGCTCATATATCACATGTTATCTGTGTAAAGTAGTCTGAATTTGAGTTCATATATCACATGTTATCTGTGTAAAGTAGTCTGAATTTGAGCTCATATATCACATGTTATCTGTGTAAAGTAGTCTGAATTTGAGTTCATATATCACATGTTATCTGTGTAAAGTAGTCTGAATTTGAGCTCATATATCACATGTTATCTGTGTAAAGTAGTCTGAATTTGAGTTCATATGTTATCACATGTTATCTGTGTAAAGTAGTCTGAATTTGAGTTCATATATCACATGTTATCTGTGTAAAGTAGTCTGAATTTGAGTTCATATATCACATGTTATCTGTGTAAGTAGTGAGAATTTGGGACATCTGGTCCTGATTGGGCTTTTATGCCCTTGATAATGTAAATCAGGGGTGTCAAACTCATGTCCTGCAGGGCTGCAGTGTCTGCAGGGTTTTGGTGAAAAGAAACCTGATTTCATTAGATTTTTTGATTAGTCAGGTTCCTTACACTTTCTTTCCAAGGCCAGAATTCATGCTGGTTAACAGGAAGCCCATGGAGGCCCTACAGGCCTCAGGTTTGCCAGCCCTGATGAAGGGGGGTGAGGTGGCTGCCGTGTGGGTGCTGTCTGTCTGCAGGGAGGTAATGCTGGCTCGCTAATGGTAGCTCGCTAATGCCAACTCGCTAATGCTGGCTCGCTAATGGTAGCTCGCTAACGCTGGCTCGCTAATTGTAGCTGGTTAATGCTGGCTCGCTAACGTGGGCTTGCTAACGCCTCACCAGGGGCAGGTGACTGAGAAGCTCATCCATGCTGACGTCATCGTAGCTCTCTGGAAAGGGGGCGTCGTTTCTGGGGGACTCCTCTTTCAAGTTAGGGGGGTCTTCTTGGCTGCCAGAGAAAAGAAAAAATAATGCCATGCCAAAAATTAAGTAAATAATAAAGGGGGCAATGTGTAGGCTCGTGGCTGAAGCACATGACTGGGACTCCCAAGGTTGGTGGCCCAAGTCCCAGTCCAGCCACAGAACACCATTGCTGTTGGGCACCGAGCAAGGCCCCTAACCCAACATTGCCCACATGGGGGATTGACTGCTGGCTATCCAATCAACTGTAAGTCACCTTGGATAAAAGCAGCTAAATGACTGTAATGTAATGTAATAACACAGTGAAAGGACACACTAAGGGTTGTGAAGCGGTGTAAAGACATCCCTTTTCTGAATGGCACCGGAGCGAGAGCTTCTAAAGCAGGGTCCAGGCATGCTCAGTGCAGCTTTGCTCAGTGTCAGTCATAATGAAGTTAACCAACACAAACAGGAGCGGTCCCTCTCAGTGCCAGCACAGCCCCTGCAGGTCAGTTCCTCTTAACTCCTGGGGGGCCACAGTGTGCGCAGGTTTTCAGTGCCACTCAATCACTTTAAAGCACATTAAAGAAGCTTAGCGCACAGCTGACTCACCTCGCCCGGTTCCTTTTGCATGATTTGGGCACTGATGTGTCTTTAGGTGAAAACAAAACCCCAGCGCACCCTTTAGCTTAACAGGACCAATGCCAGAGACCCCAACCGTTAGACCTCATACCTTATAGAGGAATGCAGTGATTTAAATGTGAATTTGCTTTAAAGTTTGTGCGGCAGTGCTGCTAGCTGTACTGTGTGCTTCATCTGCTCCAGCGTGGGCTCTGGGCTCTCACCTTCTCTTCCCTGTGAGGACGGAGTTCAGGTACTTCTTCACTGCCATCTGTTTGCGGAAGCGGCTGTAGTTGTCTGTGAAGACGGCGTCCGAGTGACGCTTGACGGGCATCTGGTCCTCCATCAGCTCATCGCTGCGGTTACAGAGAGAAAAATCAGATAACGTGGCTGCCATCTGTTCTTGAACATTTTTTTCCTCTTAAACTTCCACTTGTTTGAGCATTTCTGCGCTGGTTTGTCTTCAACTCGCCGACAAAAATTGCTACAACTAACGCATTTTTGATTAGTTCATCGATCGTTTGGGCACGTGAACACCTGGCAGAGCTTTCCCTGTCAAATTCAAACAATAAAAAAGTCAACTCAATTCACTGAGCCATGAAAAGCATAAAATAATGTGTGCTGGGGGCGGGGGAATACGGCTGTCTCACGGCTTTGGCACTGAACTCTTTGAGCACGACTGGAATATAATTTCTTGCTTAATACGAAAATAAAGAAACCCCACTTGCAAGCGCTTAACCCTGTGTGCAGAGTGTTCTGTGGTTTTCTTGCCTTGAGTCAGTACTCATGCTTGGTGCCTCAAGTTTCTATCCTGAGGGACAAATCGCGTGAATTCTTCACATATGAATTCCACATGTACTCGCTGTCAAGTGCTCTTGCCATATGGTTACAAGCTGTCACATTCGCTTCACAAGTATCAACATATACATATCTGTTTTGGAATTTTCATGCTGAACCTCTCAAAGGCTGAAATTACAACTAAACACAATTTAATTAAAGAACCCCTTCCCTACGTCTCTATCATTGAATTACTCGAATTATCACTAAAAACATGTCATCGTCAAACATTTGGAAAATAGATGGTCTGAACATTATTTATCTCCAACTTTTACGAATGATGTTGTGATCTGAACTGTAGACAACGCGTAAAGTATGCAGTGTGACGTCAATGTTCCCATTTTGTAAGCAGCTTTAAACGAAGCCCGTTTCATTTTTTTAAATTAGCCATTTTTTTATGACTTTTTATGTTTCTGATCACAGGAATAAGGTCTCAGTTGAAATTTCCCCAACGATAACATCGTTCTTGAGGGTAACTGTGTTACTTTAGAACGACGTGCAGCAGAAAACGAGAAATACACTGCACGCACCCTCCCAGCTGTACGCTTCCTTGTACCTAAACTGAACGAGGAGAAAGACCGATATGATGCTTAAATATTAAGAATTTAAATATGGGCTATACGATATGTGTTCAGTATAAACGATTCTGTCAATTTACAATTCTGTAAAAAAAAAAAAAAACCAAGTAAAATCAACTAAAAAAAAAAAAATAACTTACCTCACTCTTTTCCCAATTAAAGACTCAAGGTACCGTCTGGCGGATAGCTGACCAAGGAGTTTGCTGTATCCGCTTGTGAACAGACCATCTGCGTGTCTCGTTGGTCTGCAACGAATACATCAACGATAAATTCATATGAAATCTTGGGCATTAATTACTGATAAATATAAGTAAACTCTATATTCAGAATAAGTGGCAAGTATTTACACAGTAATAATGCATCAGTGTACCAACACATTTGAGTTAAACGACTGTCTGCAATGTCGATCCTAACAGCATCGCTGCAAAGCAGCGTGAGAGTGGAAAAGACTTTGATGTAAATCCTCACCTTGCAGCCGCGCTGGATAAATCATAGTAAAGTTTGTAACCGTCTGGTAGTGAATCGTGTGCGGAGGGACTTTTTGTCCAGTCGTTTTCGTTTTCTCCTTCAAGCTTTCCCAACCTGCGGATGAGCAATAATATGTTATAATATATTATTAACGTGAGTAATATTTAGTAAAAATACACTAAAGGAAGACATCTGAAAAAATGTATTTAGTAATTCTCAATGACATTCTTCATCTTCAGTATCTTAGATATTTGACAAGAATGATCGCACAGTTTATAGTGTTAAACAACTAATCAGAATCATAAACAGTGAACTTCAAAATGACTGTATCAATTTATCTGTAAAAAAGTTTCAGAATATAGTTAACATTCTGAAATACCAATAATATTATTAGTTTTACCTTCTGTGATAATTTCCAAGTATGATAATGTCAAACCCATTCTGTCAAATTTTGATTTGGCTTCAAAATTATGTACAAATGATCTACGCTCTCTGGGGTTTAATGTAATCTCGATCGTTAAAACACCTGACTTTGATTCTGAAAAGCAATATGTTGGTACAGTATCTAACTGCGAATAGTGTCAAAGAAAAGAAGATAAGCCAAATATACAAACAAGAGAGCAGTTGCGTTCTGACAGAAACTCTTAAGGAAGGTTATCCTATATTTTCTTTGTCAAGCAAATACAATCACCAAAATTTCAGTTAACTAACTTCCGTTGTTCCATCAAATTAATCCCCGAAATTGTACCTGTGCGCATTTTCCAGTGCATGTATAATACATTTTCATGTACAGTCACTACTAAAAACTTTACCATGTTTTACCAAAATGGGCGCAAACGCTTGAAACCGGGGTGGAATCCTGCAGGGTGCATGCATGAGCCTGTGCAAAATCCATTCTACCTATAGTTATAGATTAGTCGATAAAATGGTGCAGAACGGAGCGATGAAGAATCGTTAGTCCTCCTCTGAAGGATAAATGAACACATTTGTTCTCCACAGAACAGAGATTTAGCCCCGTACTCATTTTCTGTTAGCGTGAAGGACAGGCAGTTTCGGAGAGTGCGAAGCTCGTACAGAGCGCCTACCTCATTGATGGGTACGGTAGGCTCAGTGTCCTGGAGTACCACACGCTGCACAAGGCTATCAGGAGGAGAAGCTGAGAGCCGTTTCTTGGTAGCATCGCTTTCAGTCTGTGCGAAAGCGGAGGGCGTTAATCGGCAGGTGTGTCTGATTTCAGCCCTACTCAAAAAGTCTCAACAGAAAAATAATAAGAATACATACTACACAGGATATTAATACATCCCTGAGGTGTTTAAGTTTTCTCCTTAAAATGCACCCTGAGCAGGTACTTTATCACCTGCTCTCCAGATACCTACCCATGCCCTCGAAGTTCTTGGTCGCACTAGTATTGTGCAACATTTACAGTGCATGTATTAAAATACTTAATCGCTGAAGATGAGTAGTTAATTTGACAGAATTATACATTTTCTACAAATCCCAAAAGTTGAGGAAAGTATACCAAAACAAGTTCTGGTAACGTTAAGTTCTTAAAGCTGCTGGCTGTACCGGGCATACCTTTTCAGAGAGACGAAAGTCTTTCACACGTAACCTACTTTCATAAAACTCTTAATGCAATTTTTTAAACTTTCATCAGAGAAAAATACAATACCATTAAACTTTAAATATACATTTAATTAAAGTAGCAAATGTACACCCAAAACAATACAAGCAACTGCAACAAAATCAAGGTAGCCACTCACGTGTGCTTTGGGTAGAGGTTTCAGTGTGCGTCTGTGACAGGAGCTGTCCTTGGTTCTGATAGTTGTAGCTCTGTTAAGCCTTCAAGTCCGCTAGAGATATCTCCGAAAGGTAAAGTCGTTCTCCGCTGAATGTCACTCCTGCTTCTCCTGCGATCTGCTCCTCTTAGGTTTTTGTGCACCCTCTTAGCCGTTTTATACATCACAATACTTTTCATTACAGGGGAGGCAATCAGATTCCAAAAGCGTTGATACGTCATTGCAGGCCCCATTGGGACGCACGCTTTCGTCACTGGCTCGTTGGCTGGCTGGTTCTGATGAACCAATCCCGTAGTGGAAATAAGTTTTACTCATGAAAAGTGGGCCATTTTACATGATGCGTTATGTTGATTCATTCGATGGTTGTTTGCACGTCCATAATCAACAAGTTATCTACCAGGAAAAAACAAAGAAGTCTGAGTAGTAAGTTTTTGAACAATCTCAAGTCACTAATGTTTGGTGGAATGTGTTCTGTAGTGGTACAGATGGAATGGGCACAGATTCTCAAATAAGTATCAGTAGGGATGACAGTGCACAATGGTTCAACTCTGCCGCAACATGAACATATTAATATATATCAGTGATAACTCAAAACCATGAAAGCACATATAAACCTGGAAGTTATGATTAGAAATATTGGTGAAAGGTCATCCTTCACCTTAAAAGAAGACCAAAACAATAATGTTATGAAAGAAATATAAACTAAAGAATGATTGAAGTATTTGAATAGAGCATAAATTCCATGGCTCCAGAGCTCATGATGATTTCTGGTATGTTCTGTACGAGTCCCCTGTCAGTCATGGTGCTGTATAACCCACGCCACTTTGCCGGAGTGATATCTATGGATGACTCATTCCCAGTGAAAAAAGCGTGCTGGCAGGCAGTGTGTGTGCTCTGTGGGCTGGAACCAGACGTGTGCTCAAATGCATTTTCTGTGTCTCTCTTTCGCAGTCATGAGTTACACGGAAAATCCACTTCAGCTGAGATCCAGGCTCGGCCTCGGGCCTGTACCCACGAGCTGTGTGTCAGTTCTGCCTCTTTACCCAGCATACTGAGCGATGGACAGTATTTCAATTACATGTATCTAAAACTGACATTTAATGTATGTAATTCACATGAAATATGGTTTCATTGCCTCTTTTTATGATTTATTCACCTCTTCCATCTGTAACTAACGCTTCCACCGCAAATGTAACCAAATGTATTTTGCCGCAATATGCACTCTAAATAATGTATTTTAGAGCTAAAAATTATGTTCTTTTGTTGGTGGTCCAATGATTTAAAGCATTTTAAATGAAGATTTATTCTGAGAACAAGCATATTCTCTGTAGCTATACGTAGCATAACCAGGAGCCAAACATTAATCCTTAGTGTATATATGCAGTAATTTATGGAATACTTTGTATATTATAGAAATACCTTGAGAGGGCTAATCTACCCAATTATGATTAATATACAGTCAATACATGGGAAAAGGGATATAAATGATTAAATACAGTACTCTCTCTGAGATTTGATCAAAAGCACTTACTGGGTAAAAGCTATTTGTTCAGAACTTTTGTTTCTTTATGTTAATTTTTTCCTTCCCTTCAATTAAGTAAAGATTAAGTGAAAGATATAATTTATCTGAGGTAACTGATAGTCTGTTTGTATGTCATTTTATTTAATAATTACCGCAGTTTCACTTTACTTTTTCTCTGATAAATATACTTTAGTTGTGTGGATGAGCAATGGCACTGAATTCCTTACATTTGAGTCCACATTGTATGAATATATTTGTTTAGGGACGTAGCCATAATACAGGTGATTAGAGATTTTAAGATATATGTTCTGTGTAGTGTGTGTCCGCGTGTGTGTGGGGGGGTTAATGCATTCAAGTAAATTCCAGTCACCATATGGTACCCAGCAGCCCAGCAGTTGTTTCACTTCATGATTTTGAAAAATATCAATTAAATTTGGCCATGAGCACAGTGGGCATGTGAGAAACCGGAGCTTCACCTTCACTGAGACCATCAAGTGTAGCATGAGGCACAAGATGACAGGCTGCAGTGGACTTCATGTTTTTGCAAACAGAATAATCCTATTTACGCACGTTACTCATACACCGTTCACCAGACCAAATTATGTATCTGCTGTCACATGTGTCTTCTGTGTGACGATCCTCTGTAGGTCGTTTGGCAGACGGTGCGCATGGAGGAATATCCAGGGAGGCAGAGCTGGACGGGGGACGGAGGGCTAATATTACCCCCAAATGCTGTAGACAGCTCCGAGCCTACACCATGACATCATTTCCCCTGACATGCAGGGAGCCAGGTCTAAACTCTCACCACGCGCCATAACATGACCGGTGTTCGAGTCTGAAAGAAGATATTCTACTCCAATAGGACATAAGAGGACATAATATCTCTACAAGACTCATGTGAACTCTGTTAGGGATAAATTATCTCATATAACTGCTCAGCTCTTCTGGCCAGAGTTCAGTGCTTTGGCGTTACTCTCATTCATCGTCCTCAGGGGCCGTCTTCATTCTCAGGGCTTGAAGCAGTTGCCTGTCTGTAAAATTCACCACTGTGTGTTTCTAAAATGAGCGATGTATGGAACTGTAAAAGGGTAATATAAAAAAACTACTAAGAACATGTAATGTAGATGATACCAATCAAACAACTGTAAGAAAGCTTTTGTCTTTTAATAATCCTTATCAAGATGTATAAATCTGACTGAGTGAACTATCTGCATGTGACATCGACGTAGTCTGCGTTTCTCTGAATCGCGTTCGGAGCTATTTCAACTCTGTCAGCAGGCCTCCCTGAGCCCAATCACACAGGTAATGCGATCACGCCAAACATTAAACGGATTAGGCACAAACTACGGGGAAGCATGGACGGCGTAATTGACAGCGATGATTTAAACCAGAGTCTGGAGAGGGCCCTGTATCCAGGAAATGCTTGTGTTATTTTGCCAGAATGTGGAGCGGGGCGGAATTAGCAGTCCCCGTGGAGAGACATGGTTCAGGCCGGACGGCCCGTCGTCTTTCCAGGGATTCAGAGCGCTCCATCCTGTCGGTGGAAGTCGTTTGCTGCCGGATCATTATTCCTGCATTCGTCAACAAGGACTCAGCTGCCAGTTATGTCCTGGTTCGGCTGGAGCCTCCGTTTCAGGTTTGTGTCAGCCACCCCCCACCCACCCCGCCCCTCCCAGAACCCAGCAGCAGTCTATGGATCCCCCCCACCCCCGCCACCATGGCAACCACCCGCCAACCACACAAAGCCTGTCAATGTGCCTGTCTGTGTGACATACAGTTTTAAGCTTTCCTCTTTCCACACACATCCCAGGCCTGACAGCCTGAGGCCCGAGAATCACAAAGGGAAGGTACACCTGTTACTCTGACAAACTGGCAACGTCCAACAAGCCAAGGAGAAGGGAAACTTACTCTGTAGTTTCAGACTCACTCCAGCATGAGTCAGACCCACTGTGAATGAATCCCCCCCCCCCCCGCCCTCAGCCCCCCCACACTCACGCAAACACCTTGGTATTCAGAATCTGACCTTACACACCTCCCTAATGATTTCAGCCATCACCACTTTCTCTCCCTGCATAAAGATCCAATCAGCGAATGGAGATTAATGAGAGTCAGATGAGGAAATGACCCGGCGGAGGATCCCCACCCTATAAATCAAGATGGAAAAAACAAGGATTTCCTCCCAATGGAAAGTGTGAGTTAAAAATAAAATCTTTACCGGTGGAATAGTACTCTGCCATACATCACCATGTAGAGCACTGTATACTTTAATCATAAGAATTCATTCATGGTTTTATATTTTGCTTTAAAAATGATACTTAAGATGTTTAAGCCACACCAGAAAGGATCGTTTCTGCGTTTAATTGTGTTGAACCAAAATTTAGGTGGAAATTACATTTTATTTTCCATGTGCTTCTCAGTCTGAAACTCTACAAAGAAGCTCTTTTATTAAATACTCTATGACGCCAGAGCTATATAAAAAAAGGAATTGTATGATGTTTAATGAGTCCTGCTGTGTGGTATCTCATATATAGTTGGAAGAGCTTGCCGTTCTTCTTGTCACTGGGCCAGATCCTGCACTGGTCTAATGAAGTATCTGACTTCATCATTGCTAATGCCATAAATGCAGCCGTACCTCGAGCCCTCATAAAGTACATTAAACCCCATAATGTTTTCAGAGCTTCATTATGTTTCTGTGTCTGATGCCAGGAGCCCGACGAGCGACACACAGCCGTCATCAGAGCCCCAAACCCGGAGAAGAGCCCTCCCGAGACCAGCCAGCAGCCCTGCCAATCACATTACAGCATTTCTTTCTGGCCTGCTAATGAAATTGTACTTTACATTTCCGTCAATGCTAACCAGATAAATAGTGCATTGGAAGCATGTTACTGACAACCCCCCCCATGCCGAGTGGAGGGGGGGGGACGATGGCCGCTTGCACGTCCGCTGGGTCGTGGTGAAACGACAGTGACCGACTGGGGAACATCTCCACCCAGCTCTCAAAACATCCCTTTACTTTTCCCTCCACCTCCTCTGAGGTGAACGTTAAAAACCTTGTTCTTTTAAAAAGTGGTACTTTTTTAGAGTAGAGTGATGTATGGGAAGCGTGTGAAATATAAAAGCAGCAGAAAGTTCCTGAGGAAATGATTCCTTACTGGACCTGATAGGCTTGGTAATTCCATTAAGCACTGAGGGATCTTAATATATTAGTAAGTGATTCATCAGCTCACTGAGGTCAGATAGGATCAGACAGGTATAACTCAAAGAGCAGAGAGAGAAATAGACACTCGGGGTAAAACTACTGATGGACCCACCAAGCATTTGTCAATGTGACTCTTGTAACTGCTTGCCTACTACATGTACCATTACATCAATCTTTATTTGGTTATAAAAATATTGATTATCGATTTATTTTCACGATATTACTGCAGGGGAGGACCCCATCATTTTTGTTTATTTGGTTGTCAAAGTGCAACTGCATGACTACTTATGGTGAATATATATATATGCATGTACTGTATGTATGCATGATTTTTTGTCTGTATTGTGAGTTTCATAATGAAGCTGGTCACAGAGACAGGGCTGTCATTCAAGACGAACCACCAGTACAGTGTTACTGGCTACATAAGGTATAGTCTCATGAGTGTATCTGAACCTTTGGAAACAGAATCTCACTCCTTCAAAGGCCAAATGGGACAAAATTGTTTCCCTGAGTGTTTTATGGATTAGTGGTGATCTATTTTATTTATGGAATGTGCACAAAGACACACACTGCCGCTGCTTTAGTGTGACGCAAACACACAGGATGGCAGTAATACAAAGTAATCTGGAAATATTGAAAACGAGCCAGAGGAATGCCGACCATATGGGCAAGTGGGGATTGCAATATGAGAATATAATCAAGTCAAATGTGAGCAGCAGAAGCACATTACTACTATTGTTTTTCATCAAGGGACAGAAAAGCATATTAGAGGACAGGACAACCTTGTTTACAACCCCTGCTGTGGGTGTCACTGCTCTTCTCACTACTCCAATTCAATTCATAAAGATCGCACACATCTGCTTCTGTTCTGCTCTTCTGCTCCCCCTGCCCGGCTGTGGATTCCTTATGACGTTTAGTTCAGGGGGACAGGAGTGGAGAGCCCTGCAGTCTCAATATTTATATATATATATAAATACTTAATTTATGTATGAAAAAATGTACAAAAATTAATTCAGACTTCCATTTTGTTTTTTGGTTTAAGATGGTCTTAAATGTGGATTTTTCTTTCCGTTCTTTGCCAGGTAAGCACAGTGTCTGTGTTTGTGTTGAATGTGTCTAAACACAGCAAACAGCACTGATCTTTTGGCATGTCAGACATTGAACAAACAAAATTATTCCCTTAAATCCTACCATTTTAGTCACATTTTGCCTGTTACGTGGAACACAAAGTCAACACATGCTCAGTTCACACAGTTGCAGGTGCCCAGCAGACCAGGAGAGGGCACTAAAGAGTGATGAGACTGAGGATCCAACAGGTTTCACCCTTATTATCCCTCTGTGACGCGGAGCCAACTGCTGCCTTGCCAGCACGGATCTCTGGCCACAGCCGGTAATGGCACAAACATTACTGTTAATGAGCGATGAGTAGAACTGAGATTTAATGAGCAGGTTTGTGCTGTTCTCTAAATAAATGGGCAAAGAGCAGGACATCAGCTCATGTCAGAATCAGAGAGCAACCTTACTTACTCACTTCAGTAAAATGAGCAGATACCAGACCAGGTGCTTGTAGAGTTGCGCCTCTGAACCAAGGGAAATATGAACCTCCCCATGGTATATATGGTATAATATAAAGGTTATGAAGATGGATTTGTAGCTTAGAGGTTGCAGGTATTTTTCCCAGGTGGGGCATTGCCATTGTATTCCTGAGCAGGTCACTTCATCAGAATTACTTCAGTAAATATCCTGCTGTATTAACAGATGAAACACAGCCTATGCAAGTCTCTCTGTATGAGAGCGTCTCCCAAACACTGAGATATAGGACACATTAAGACCTAAGTGATGTAACTGTGAGGTATAAGAAGAGTGAGTGATAACACTTTGGAAGCTCCACATAATGGCTACAGCTGTGACTGCATAGAGTGCAGTGCTTACATCATACTGCATGTGTCTCAAAAGCCTCATAATTCATCCAGTATACCCATGTGCATGGCATAATTTATGCCATCATCGGGCTGTTTATCACTGCGCTTGTCACTGTGACAAAACAGGTGCCAGAATACCTTTTTTTTTTCCACTGACAAATATGCATCCGTATTTTTGGAACTGATTGTTCAACCGGCACTTCTAGTTGTGCCCCTGGTGCTGCAGGTGGTGTTGTAGGAGTTAGTTCCCTGATTCTGAGTCATTACCCATGGGTATGAAATAAATGACCAGCCAGTATCACAGGCTGACTTTGGAGCATCCATTAATGCACATGCAACCCAGGTTAGGTTTATTTTGTTATCCATTTGCCATCTGAGTCTCATCACAAAACTAATCACATAATGTGACACTAATTATTTATGTAACCTGAGCTGTTTTTCTCATAAGACTGAAAAAAAAACATGACAATAAAACTGAAGATTCAATCACTTTGGGAATGTAAACACCTCTGAACATTGAGTTGATTGTCTTCTCACCTATACTGGTCTTTAGTTTGTGTAAAACACTCGTTAATTTTCCCATTTATATGCTTTGGAAATTGTGCTGAGATATACCTTTTCACCTAAGTTTGACAGCATTTCAAGCGCTTTATCAATGGAAAGTCTGACTTGTTTCAGTCTGTTTTCAGGTTCATTTGCATCAGTGATGAAAGGGAATTGTATACTGGTAGACTGTAGAGATACACAGCTTTCAACTCATAGGTGAATATATTACCGTTATGTTTGTCCTTGGGGTTGCTCGTGCTCCCTTGGCAAACACCATAATAGAAAGGTAACTTCATCTATATAACAGTGAAATATCATTATACTGGCAATTCTAAGGAGGGTAACACAGCTGATAGATACTGTCGCGACTTCGCTTTAAGATCAGCGATTCCGTCCCCAGCGTTGCGCTGATTCACTGCTATTTCCCTCGCTCCTGTGTCTTACCCTCCAGTGATTGGTTGCGTTATCGCGGTAGAGGTTCACGGGATAGGAAGATGGCCGCGGCCGTTTGAAAACTGATGCTTTTTACTTACTTTGTTAAAAAAATATTACTTTCCTGAAGTTGTGGTTGTTTGAATGTTTAAATTATTTCGTACGTTAATTGACACACAAGACAACAACCTCATATAAAGACAAGGACTCCAAGAGCCAGCCATAGACTATTCGTTATTAACAGGTTGGTACAGTACAATATCGCAGTTGCTAACCTGGGTAGTTAGCAGTACCTTTGAGTTAGCCGGCTACCACTTGTCACTTAGCCAGCTGACCTGTGACAGTTAACCAGGTTATCTGCTAACCAGCTCGTCAACTGGCTGCGCAGTAAAATCTTATTTGTTTCACTCGTCGACTTACTTGGCTAGTTATGCACGTGCATCCCGGATTCACTCCTCTCAATGCAGCTAGCAGGCTAACATCTCTTGAGAGTTGCAGCTATGAAATGTTGTATTGCCACTGACAAATAAAGTCGTCGGAATGACTGACCAGCTATGTTGTCCTGTACCTAGCATGTTAAGTAAACTGCTTAGCTACATACCACAATGTAACGAATCGGTCTGAGCTGAGCACTAGCTGGTTAGCTAGCACAGTGTGCTGACACCGCACGCACGCGCAGCTGCAGGAGCCCAGCTCGAGCTCGGAGCCGCTGTCACAACATTAGCACTGATGCAGCAAGTTAGACACCAGCCTGTGCAAAAATGGTGCCATTTTTCTGTTATCGCCACGTCGTCTCAGTAACACTGTTAATCAAAAGAATAGGCTAGGTGGTTAGCAACGTTTACCTTAAAGCACAAGCAAGGCAGAGGCAGGCAGTGAGCTACTACTGCTATTTAGCTAGCTATTTAGGCGACTGTTTGACAACAGTGATTGGAACTGATGTTCTCCGTATGATTCAAAGTATAACATTGACAACCGGTAATCAATACCTAGACTTCACTCTGTATTTCATTTTTCACCGCTCCCTCTCTTTCACCCCGCAGAAATAATGCTGATATCGGGAACTCATGTCGAACGTCTATGAAGAGAGAGCCACAATGATAGCAGCAGGGGAATTGCAGTCCTTCGTTCCGTTCGGCCGCGAGCACTGCAAGAACCACCCGAACGCCGTGAACCTGCAGCTGCGCCAGCTGCAGCCGGCCTCTGAGCTGTGGTCCTCGGACGGAGCGGCCGGGCTGGTGGGCTCCCTCCAGGAGGTCACACTGCAGGAGAAGGAGAGGGTAACGGCAGAAACGACTTCCTTGATGATCTTTTCCTGCTGGTTAATTAATATGTGGAGCTTGATATGTCTTTAAAACAGCACGAACTTTAGAATGAATTATAAGTACACTGTGCTACTGCACATATTACCCCTAATGTAATATTAAGTATATGAAGCATCAGCAGAGTCTCAGAACCATGATTTTCAGATCTGGTGCAATCTCAAGAGACTAGAAGAGGGTAAATGAAAATGTAAACTGTGGAAGTTGCTCTGTTAAATGTTGAAATGGTAATGGATGAAAGCGGAGGTGTGTCTTCCGTGTCCCAGGAATGGTGGCACCTGAGGAAAGGTGCCGGGGGGGACAGCGAGGAGGCAGAGTATGAAGAGGAGCTGTACGTGGCGGGGAACATGGTGATCTGGAGCCGTGGCAGCCGAAGCCAGGCCTCCTGCGTTTACAAGGCCTTCACTGTGGACAGCCCAGTCCAGCAGGTACGCACAGGGCGCTCCACAAACTCTGCGCTTCGGTCTTTTAGATGAAATGATGGGCATTTTTTCCCCTTCATTTTCTTAAAGGACAGTCATGTGCAGATATACACTGATAGATGTGTCAACTGTCCTATAAGTTTCGACAGTAAAAGCGCTTGGGTGTTCTTCTTCGTACAGAAATTCCAGCCTTAATTCTTCAGTGTCTCGGTTATTAGGGGAAGCATTGCTGAGTGGGTGTTAGCATTGTTTTCACAGTCAGGCTGTGGTGCTTCGTTGACAGTAAGGTGTGCTCTGTTTGCTCCTGTTCTTTCAGGCTTTGTGGTGCAACTTTGGGGTGACTCAAAGCAAAAAGGATGGTCAGTATTCTACAGCTATGCGGAAATCACTGCTGCCTCCCATCAATACCTTATCAAAATCCCTTTCTTTATTTTGCCAAATGACTGATGAATTGTCTTTGTTTTTTTTTATCTTTCAGAGAAAGAAGTTGTGGAGCAGACGGTCTGCATCGTTCAGAGCACCTGTGTGAACGTCCACAGCATGAGTGGGAACGAATTCATTTGCCCTCTACCTTTTCAGGTGTGTTTCCCCCTCGGCTGTGGATCAGGTGATCTACACAGCAGATGCACATACTCGTGGTGCAGCTGTCAGTCCTGTGACTGGGTGTTTGAGTCCCAGCCATGCCATTGGCCGATGGTCTGCTTTGGCAAACCAACAATTGTTTCAAGTCTCACTGGAGAAAGCTAGGGGTCATGAGTCTCATTGCTCTCTAGCGGCCACTACTGGCCGGTCAGGTGCCTGGAAGTGCATGAAATGGATATATGCTCATTCCGTGTTCCTTCGATGTCAAAGACAATATGTAACTGGTGAAGCATCTGCATCGTGGCAAGAAGTGAACGCCAGTTTTCACATGAATCATAGGAGTGTTTTTGGATTTCAGATGGACAGTCTCCCATTCAAAGTGCTAACCAGGCCCACACCTGCTTAGCTACAGCGGTTTGGCAGGAGAAAGGCACAGGGTGGTGTAGCTGTCGGATAAATGGTGCTGTGCCTCTTGGATAAATCACAAGAGCCCAGTATAGCCATGTTTGCTGGGGTAATAGGTTTTTTAGTCCTCTGCCAAGCACATTTTCTGAGTACCTTTGTGTCTTGTTGACCAATATGCTCAAATGTCTTAATGTACTGAAATGGTCGGGGGAATGTTTTGCCAATCAATCATATTTCAGCAAACAAACAGTAATAACAAAACCCAAATGCAGTGGAGAGGAGTGTATGGGTGTGTGTGTGCTGATGATTGAGCTGTTGCTATAGCAGTGACGTGGTGCATCATTTGGCACCATACTAGGCTATTTGGCTTGATATAATATCCTCTCTCATATTCATATGTTCCCCAGTACCAGTCATTTTACTACTAAATAATATTAATGGCTGAACTGGCTCCCTGCCAGTTCCAAGGGAGTACTGGAGAGTTAAAAATAACTTAATTTGCGTGCCATGAATAACTGTTTTGGCATTGTGGTATTTTCTGATATCTGTTTCCTTGTTCAGTTTTAAAATGTGATATTTCTGAGCTAAACATGTCTTAGTTCTTGAGCATGTAACTCAAAGTTGTTGCCATGTATCACATATCACATGCTGTTCAGGACTTAGCTGTGTGCCTCTGTGAAACATTTGTGGTTGACTGTTGGGTTCGCTAAATGACACATAAAATCAATATAAGGTCACCTGATGTCATGTCACTACAGTGTGCTTGTCTGGTCGCCTTTTCTATATAAACCCTACAGTGTGTGTAACTGGTCTCCCCTTCTGCAGGTTTCCACTCTGTGGCCGACCAAGTTTGGCCTCCTGTTCGAGCGCAGGAACCCAGCGTCAGACGTGCCCCTTAGCCCCCCAGGTATGCCCCCCCCCCACACTCCGCTGTGTGTTAGTGAGTTTGTGCTTCCAGTCCCAGAGATATTCATTACAATAAAAACCATTTACTATTTCCAGGGAAGGTCGCATTTTTTATGGAACAAATAAAGTAACACACGCTAAGGTAAAACCGATAGGGAAAAGGTGTCAGTGAGCAGAAGGTGGGAGCCTGTTGCCGGATTTTCTGGTTTCGGAGTTTCATTTTTAGGACACAAAGTATGTGATGCTTAAAATGCTTGAAATGTATTTTTTGTTCACCCATGCAAATATCAGAGCGTGAATATTCAGAGTCTGAGAGGTGAAACCCTTCCTTCTGCTCTGGCACATGGTCACCTGCGTTTATTCATAATTGATAAGATTATGTTGTTAGGGGTTTTAACGGAGCAATAACTAGAAGCATTAGCAGACCACAGCTGCCTTCCCCCTGGTTATGTAACCAACAGTACAATAAAAATAATAAGTATGTGAAATACTTTATGTTGCTTTCTTTCTTCCTTGAGGTCATGTTTTTTTATCACTGTCTTAAAATAGTTTTTAAAGCTTGCGCTGGTTTTCTTGTTGTAAAGTGCCCGGTGCTTCCTGTCGTTAAGTGTAAAATAAAGTCGATCCTGTAATTGTGTGGTTGAAGACTCAGCTGTTTCCTGTTTCCTCAGGGAACCTCTGCCCACGATCTTTAGCATGCTGCACCCCCTGGATGAAATCGCTCCGGTCATCTGCAGGTCTACAGGTGAGCTTCACCTGCCCATAACCTTACAGCACTATGAGTCTGACCAGGCTGCTCATAACCTTACAGCACTATGAGCCTGACCAGGCTGCTCAAAACCTTACAGCACTATGAGCCTGACCAGGCTGCTCATAACCTTACAGCACTATGAGCCTGACCAGGCTGCTCATAACCTTACAGCACTATGAGCATGACCAGGCTGCTCATAACCTTACAGCACTATGAGTCTGACCAGGCTGCTCATAACCTTACAGCACTATGAGCCTGACCAGGCTGCTCATAACCTTACAGCACTATGAGCCTGACCAGGCTGCTCATAACCTTCCAGCACTATGAGCCTGACCAGGCTGCTCATAACCTTACAGCACTATGAGCCTGACCAGGCTGCTCATAACCTTACAGCACTATGAGCCTGACCAGGCTGCTCATAACCTCACAGCACTATGAGCCTGACCAGGCTGCTCATAACCTTACAGCACTATGAGCCTGACCAGGCTGCTCATAACCTTACAGCACTATGAGCCTGACCAGGCTGCTCATAATGTTACAGCACTATGAGCCTGACCAGGCTGCTCATAACCTTACAGCACTATGAGCCTGACCAGGCTGCTCATAACCTTACAGCACTATGAGCCTGACCAGGCTGCTCATAACCTTACAGCACTATGAGCCTGACCAGGCTGCTCATAACCTTACAGCACTATGAGCCTGACCAGGCTGCTCATAACCTTACAGCACTATGAGCCTGACCAGGCTGCTCATAACCTTACAGCACTATGAGCCTGACCAGGCCGCTCATAACCTTACACCACTATGAGCCTGACCAGGCTCTGCATGTGTAGTTTGTGTGGTGAATGACCATGGTAGCACACAGACCCAGATTCTGTCCCTGCAGGTCTTTTCGAAGACCCGCGCGTGCAGTACGTCCTGGATAGCGCTCTGAGGATCGTTTTCTCCAGCTGCACGCCGTCCATCATCATGACCTACGACACTGTGCAGTGCACACACGCCGTCTGGGAGCTGCGCAAAGTCACTTCAGAGGTAGGGACTTCCTGTGCCAATGTCCCTCCTGCAGAGAGACCCGGCTCATAGCTGGGCCCTCCCTTATGTAGCGATCGCATCTTCTCACTGAATGAGAATGAAGGGGTGCAGATGGAAAAATAACAAAGCGTAAATGGCATGCTGATATTTGGGAGTATCGTTTGGCACAAAGAGCTGTCAGTACTTAAAGCAGAACAGCTTAAAGCAGGAGGTCAAGTTGAAGAGGCAGAGATCCTTTGAGTGTTTAATGCCAGGCTTGTTGCAGTGCTGGATGCTCTGTGGACTGGCTAGGTGGTGAGCCTAATTTGGCTGAATGGTCTGTTCTTATTATTGTATGTTCTCATGGTCTTATACTGTAATTGCCAGTGAGTATGGTAGTAATGTGAGGTATGTGCTGTACCCACTGGGGCGTGTAACAGTGATAATGTTTCTGTTGGGTTTATGCCTCATGGTATCTTCCCCCTCCACTCTGAAACAGGAGCAGACCATGGTGCTGAAGCGTCCGGAGCCGGGGGCCATGCTCCAGAACCTGATGGCTACCAGCTTCCTGCGCAACGTGTCCAAGATGGAGCCCCCTGCCTCGCTCTTCCACAGCTTCTCCCTGCACAACCAGAGCCGCATAGTCTCGTCCACGGGCCTGCACTCCCGAACACACTCCCCCACAATCTCCAACATGGCTGCTCTCAGGTTAGAGCCAAAATGGCTGGTCCCCCACAATCTCCAACATGGCTGTTCTCGGGTTAGAGCCAAAATGGCCAGTCCTCCACAATCTCCAACATGGCTGCTCTCCGGTTAGAGCCAAAATGGCAAGTCCTCCACAATCTCCAAAATGGCCATTCTTAGGTCAGAGCGTATTCCCATACTATGTCCAACATGACCGCCCTGAGGTCAGTTAGCTTTTCTCAGTCATTTAACCCACACTTATGACTTGAGATCCTGTAAACTGTGCTGTACAGGCAACAAGAAAGATTTTCTTGTCATCTCTGGCTGATGTTTTTAATATGAAATTCTTGCCTGTGGCAGCTTAAAAACGTTGCTTTTGTTTTTCATGTTGCCGTGTTTTTTGCTGTCCAGCCGCGCCCACTCCCCTGGCATGGCTGCCCCCTCGTTCTCGGGCGCCCAGCGGTTTAACGTGTCATGTCACTCGCCGATGCCCCGTGGTCACAGCCTCCTGGGGTCACCCAACGGCACGCTGAACGACTCCGCCGTGTTGCCCCCCACCGAGCCCATCGTCCCCAAGCTCTGCATCGAGCAGCTCTGGACCGAGGCCCCAACCAGCTGCAGGTCAGCGACCCGCCTGACTCTGTCAGAGATGCTTTACTCTCAGCAGATACTCCACTCCTCCCTACTCTCTGTGTTTACTCTCAACAGATACTCCACTCCACCCTACACTCTGTCTTTACTCTCAACAGATACTCCACTCCACCCTACACTCTGTCTTTACTCTCTGCAGATACTCCACTCCTCCCTACTCTCTGTCTTTACTCTCAGCAGATACTCCACTCCTCCCTACTCTCTGTCTTTACTCTCAGCAGATACTCCACTCCTCCCTACTCTCTGTCTTTACTCTCAACAGATACTCCACTCCTCCCTACTCTCTGTCTTTACTCTCAACAGATACTCCACTCTTCCCTACTCTCTGTGTTTACTCTCAGCAGATACTCCACTCCACCCTACTCTCTGTCTTTACTCTCAGCAGATACTCACTTTCCATCTTTACCACGGATATTTTCCGCTCTGTAAATACTCACATTGTCACAGAAACAGATACGGTTTTGATTACACTTTATGCTTGAAGACTTAAGACTGGTTTATAGTGCGTTTTGATTGAATCTAGTTAAATTATATATTCATCCGTTGTGAGACTGAAGGTTTTTGAGATCACCTGACAGTGCTACCTTACAATGTGATAAAGACACACCTGGCTCTACAGGGAGAAGACCTGCCAGGCCTCTAAGGTGTTCATCATGTCGGACCTGTGTGAGACCACTTACCTGTGCTTCCTGGTGGAGTCCCATCAGCAGCTCAGGTGAGCAGTGTACCTGTCTGTACCTGTCTGTGCTCTGGGACCTTCTGCAGTTCAGTAAAACATGTTTCATCCACACCAGGGTCATGCACCTGTTTCAGGGTCACTTCATTGAAGTTGTTCTCCATCATTTATGTTGATGTGTTTTTTTTTTTTACTGCAGATGTGTGAAATTCATTGAAAGCAATGACCCCTCCCAGCTGATATTTGTGTCTGTCACAACGATTCCCGCCAAAGACGCTGCGCCACTGGAGGTAAATCTCGCACCCCAAAGCTCTCCCAGCGGTGCTGCATCAGAACAGAAAATCTGAGCGTTTGTCCTACATCTTGTGTTTCATGTAATGTAAGGATTGTTCTTCTGGGTAAATGTGTGGCATTCTGAGAAAACGCTTTGTCATCGTCATTCTTTCTGAATGTTGGAAACGTGAAATGACATGGGCTGTGTGAAATTTGAAATGAATGTAAATCTGTTCTCTGTCCTATTCCACAGAACATCGACGCCATGCTGGTGCTAGAAGCCAACGGCAGTCTGGTTCTGTATACCGGAGTTTCTCGGGTAAATTCCAACAGGAAAAATGCAAATGGTTTTGGTTTAATTAGGACTGTTTGAATATCATTATAGGAAAATTAAATTGCATGGAAAAGAAACATTGTACTCTGAATTTGGAACATGCTGTATGTAATTTCTGTAGAAGCACATTTGCCCTTGACTGAATGGAGTTTGTGAACGCAGGTTAAAGGTGTGTGTGTTTATGGTTCTCTGCCCAGGTGAGCAAGGTGTTTGTCCCGGGGCTGCTGGCCCCCTCCCTGAGCCTGTCCCACCCCCTGCCGCACCCTAGCACCCCCCTGGAGAGCATTAGCACCCCCGCCAAACCCGTCAGCCGCCACATCAGCGTCATCGACGAGGTGAGCCCGCCCCACGCGCTTACAGCGGCCATAGTGACGATAACGAGACATAATCATAATAATCATAATAATAACTAAAGGCGAGGTGCTGATTATGATGAAAACGATCCCCAGGATAAGAACAGTAAATTATTTTAACAGAAACAAAATAAGAACAACTATAATAATCTTCATTACAGTATTTATTTTACAGTTATTCACCATAATGATGATAACAAGCATAAGCGTAATTATAACAACACGCTGATGATAACAATGTCAAGATGGACGGCAGTAACAATTATTATAACAACAACAATAAGAACAACAGCAATTTTAACGATCATAAGACAATCTGTTTGAAAGTTATCTACAGTATCAGTGCAATGAAAGATGATTTTATTTAGGTGATTGTCCAATAAAATATTATGTTAAAAAAAACGGGTTTTTACAGTACCACAATGAAATAATAAAGCAATGGTTATTAAAAATGAATGGACTGTTACAGAGGATTTATAAAATACATATAATATAATACAACGTATCAAAACATTGTGAAAATGTTTGGTTCATGCAGTCGGGCACAAAGATGGGCCTAATTGTAAGCGGTTGCAGATGAATCAGACATGCAGACAGGATGCATGTTGTCATGTTGAGGTTTGGAATCAATGCTGACATGCAGGCTGGAGCTGTGTGTGACTCATGTGTTTGTGTCCTGAGTCACACTCCCAGCTCTGGCCTCCTAATGCCACACATTTCAGGATTTATGATTATTTTCAGAATTCATGTGGAAGGAGAACTTTTGATTTTGGGTTGCATGTGTTTATGCTGAAAATGAACAAATAGATAATTATTTATCAAAAATAAGTCATGCATTTGACACACATGATTTTTCATTAATTATTATTGCTTGGGACAAAATAGGCTGTAGATCATATAAAATGTATGCTCATGTTCCTTCCATTGTGTCAAATTTATGTTTTTTATGTTTTAGCTTTAGTAGTTTTAGTTATTGTTCTTTTTTCAATTGCATTTTATGAAATTGTGGCTTTTATCATTGTTTGTTTTTGCTGTGTTGTGTGATGCAGTGCTAAAATCTACATCCAGACACATGAAATGTGCTGAATAAATAGTCTGTTATTATTTTTTTTGGTAAGTATTTACTGGAATGAAGGTGGAGGTGACTTCCAAGACTTTGTGTTTAGCAGTGTTCTGCGTCATGCACAAACACTTGTTTATTTTTAGCAGGCAGGAGTGGGCGGGTGGGGGGTGTGGGTGTTAGGCCTCAAACCAGCCTCACGGCAACATTTTGCTGGCGAGGTCTGAGGGCCGCCAATGAGAAGATCCTCCTACTGTCTCCCTCTCTCTCATTGGTCAGGCGGTGTTGCCGTCTCCTGTGTCAGAGCTGCGGGGATCAGTGAAGCACCATGAGTCTTCCTGGATGGAGGATTGCCCCTTCCAGCACACTGTGCCTTACATCCACGCTTTGAGTCAGAGTCACACTGGTGAGTGTGTGTGTGTGTGTGTGTGGATGGAGGCCTTACATCCATTGACCCTTCCAGCACACTGTGCCTTACATCCACGCTTTGAGAGACCCTGTGCACAACAGAGTCACACTGGTGAGTGTGTGTGTGTGTGTGTGTGTGTGTGTGTGTGCGCGCGCCTTACATCCATGCTCTGAGAGACCCTGTGCACAACAGAGTCACACTGGTGAGTGTGTATGTGTGTGTGTGTGTGTGTGCGCACGCGCCTTACATCCACGCTCTGAGAGACCCCGTGCACAACAGAGTCGTGTGTGTGTGTGTGTGTGTGTGTGTGTGTGCGCGCGCGCGCCTTACATCCATGCTCTGAGAGACCCTGTGCACAACAGAGTCACACTGGTGAGTGTGTATGTGTGTGTGTGTGTGTGTGCGCACGCGCCTTACATCCACGCTCTGAGAGACCCCGTGCACAACAGAGTCACACTGGTGAGTGTGTGTGTGTGTGTGTGTGTGTGTGTGTGTGTGTGTGTGTGTGTGTGTGTGTGTGCGCTTTTTCACTTCATACTTATGACATTGTACATATGAGTCTCACCAGTTTCTCGCCCGGGTTTCTGGCTTTGACTACCTAACTGGTGCTTGCAGGTTATTGGGTGATGTGGTTTGTCCATCAGACCTGGGATAGTCTATTATAGACACTCGTCTGCTCATCCCCAATCAGCAATATTCCCCTACTCATCTGATAGCCAACCAGAACAATTTGCCCCATCCTGACACTCAATTAGCAGCACTGGCCTATCATCTGATAGCCAATCAGAGATCCTGGCCGAGCCCCCCCCCCCAGAGACCTGAGCTCAAAATGGCTGTAATTGACTGTGGTTCAGTGAGGTCAGCATCACTGGTGCAGACATTCGGGCCCCGCAGAGCACCTCTGTCACAAACACTGAGGGTCGTTTAGGAGCCCGGGGCTCTTCTGTCCCACAAACGCAGACATGTCAAACACATTCATGAGCCTGGTTTAGCTAATTACGCAAAACAAACGTTACAAGCCATGTTCATGCTTGAGCTCCTGATTAAGATGTACAGGAGAACCTTGCAGGTATGAACCTGAGCGCACCTGAATGAGGTAACGGACTGCCCATGATATGAATCAAGCGTCTTACATCAAAAAAGAAGAGTAGTGATGAATCGAACCAAAACGAGAGTTTATTTTAACATTATTAATAAAGTAGTCTTAGGTGCTTTGTGCTCTCAGGTTGTTGTGCATGGGTTTTGGACCAAAGTATTAAAGTATGATTTTCTTGAAGTACTAGCTGATCATTGGTTTAGTTTATTGAGTCTACTTTCAAAGTCACATTGTCAATATTTTTCAAAGCAAATTAAAGACTTTGAAATGGCCTCCTTTCCTTTTACGTTTCTGTATCAGAGTTTCTGAAAAACATGTCTGTTATCTAAATAACCATAGCCTGTCCCTGCCTTTGACCTGAGAACATCCCTCTCTGTGCAGGAGCTGAACAGCGGGACCATGCTGAGGATAGCCATTCCTGAGATCGCTACCTCAGAGCTGGGTAAGCCTGGAGATCACACACACCAAGCAGCAGACACAGTCTGCAGGTTTAGCCCCAGTCCTGGAGGGCACAGTGTCTGCAGGTTTAACTCCAGTCCTGGAGGGCAAAGTGTCTGCAGGTTTAACTCCAGTCCTGGAGGGCAAAGTGTCTGCAGGTTTAGCCCCAGTCCTGGTGGGCACAGTGTCTGCAGGTTTAACTCCAGTCCTGGAGGGCACAGTGTCTGCAGGTTTAACTCCAGTCCTGGAGGGCCGCAGTGTCTGCAGGTTTAACTCCAGTCCTGGACGGCCGTAGTGTCTGCAGGTTTAACTCCAGTCCTGGAGGACCGCAGTGTCTGCTGGTTTAACTCCAGTCCTGGAGGGGGCAGTGTCTGCAGGTTTAACTCCAGTCCTGGAGGGCCGCAGTGTCTGCAGGTTTAACTCCAGTCCTGGAGGGCCGCAGTGTCTGCAGGTTTAACTCCAGTCCTGGAGGGCCGCAGTGTCTGCAGGTTTAACTCCAGTCCTGGAGGGCACAGGCTGCAGTGTCTGGAGGGCCGCAGTGTCTGCAGGTTTAACTCCAGTCCTGGAGGGCCAGTGTCTGCAGGTGTCCTGGAGGGCAGTGTTTAACTCCAGTCCTGGAGGGCTGCAGTGTCTGCAGGTTTAACTCCAGTCCTGGAGGGCTGCAGTGTCTGCAGGTTTAACTCCAGTCCTGGAGGGCCAGTGTCAGTGTCTGTCCTGGAGGGCTGCAGCAGGTTTAACTCCAGTCCTGGAGGGCCACAGTGTCTGCAGGTTTAACTCCAGTCCTGGAGGGCTGCAGTGTCTGCAGGTTTAACTCCAGTCCTGGAGGGCTGCAGTGTCTGCAGTGTCCTCTGCAGGTTTAACTCCAGTCCTGGAGGGCCGCAGTGTCTGCAGGTTTAACTCCAGTCCTGGAGGGCCACAGTGTCTGCAGGTTTAACTCCAGTCCTGGAGGGCCGCAGTGTCTGCAGGTTTAACTCCAGTCCTGGAGGGCCGCAGTGTCTGCAGGTTTAACTCCAGTCCTGGAGGGCCGCAGTGTCTGCAGGTGTTTGTGGTTTCCTCTCAGTCAGCAGCCAGTTGTGAAAACAAGGTGTGTGGACAGCCAAGCAGTGACCTACTTTAAGTGCTGAAACACACCAAAAACCAAAACTTACACCAGATCTCCACAACTGGAGTTGTGCAGCCTTGTAGTTGGGTGGCTGTTTGCAGAAGCTGTTTTCTCCTTTTATGCAGTTGAGTGACTGGGTGAATCCCCTTGCTCAGAGTGCGGTTTTTTAAAATCATGTTTATAAACAAAACGCTGGATAATAAGAGGAAGGCAGGTTGCTGTCACGGCGACCGGTTCCTGTAGTTTTGATGAGCGCTCTGAGGTCATCGCCCCGCCACGGTTTCCCGGCAGTGGGGCGAAGGTTTGCCCGCCCCACTGCAGCGAAATTAGTGGAAGAGGGGAAAAAAACGGAGAAAGGAAGTGTATGCAGTCTCACTCATTAGTACCACTTAGCGATGTGGGTCTTAATTAGGTGAGCCAGGCTATGAGGACAGCTGGCTACTCTCTGTCTGTAGAGGTCTGTAATACGCCATTACCTCTGTCTGTGCCGCTGTTTAGCTAACAGGGAGATGCTCATTAGCTGATCTACTGCATCAGAGCTGCTGCATCAGAGCTGCCGTATCGGAGCTGCCGTATCGGAGCTGCCGTATCAGAGCTGCCGCATCAGAGCTGCCGCATCAGAGCTGCCGTATGCCAACCATAAGTGTATGTTTGCTCACATGGCCGCTTGGAGTAGCTGCTGTTTTTAAAGACATGGAACTAGATTCAGTTAAACACACTTAGTCTGTTTAGGGGCAAATTTATGTCCATGAAAACAGGCTTTGAAACGCAACATCACCTTCTTTGAGTGTGATGTATTTTATTAGAGCCATGGAAATATGTCCTTTGGCTTGTGAGTTGTAAAATAGAATGAAATGAACATAAAACAGCCTGAAATGCAAAGATGCTTAATTTGGATTTGATTGAATTGCGTGTGTCGTTAAAGAGACAAACGCGCATTTGATAGAATCCAGCTCTGTCCAGCGTAGCTGAATGTCGTCCTGTGAGTTTGCTGTCTGTGTGAAGATGCCTGTGATGGCTGGTCAGAGGACCGCCGGCCGCAGGTGGAACTGAGGGGGCGCGTCGGAATGTAGTCGCTCCGTTTCGTTGGGCTAATTGAGCTTCCTTTGTTGATTAGGTCCGATGACATCCATTCAGGTCCTGCCCCAGCTGTCCGTGTTAGCGCCTCTCCCGTCTCCTCTGTTACAATTACTGGCAATTACAGCGCCACGCTTCCTAGTTTGAGTCACTAATTTATACGGAGGCCAGTGGTTCTCCCTTTAATGAAATGGCATTTAAACCTGCAGCGTCTTGACCTTTCTGTAGTTTCTTTGCCAATTAATATTGTTTTGGTGAGTTAACTGCAGTGCGGTTTGTGTGTGTGTTTGCTGGGTGGGAGAGGCAGACCTCTCGTTTGCCAGTTCTTGTGACCTGTAATCACAGAGTTTTCTTTCTCCTCCGCCGGTTCGGTTGCTGTCCTCCTGTTTGCTGGGCCGCAGTGAGAAAGTGCCTCCAGGCCATTAAGTTTATCCTGCCCAAAGAGACGGCGATGAAGGTGCTGATTAAGTGGTACAACATCTACAACGCGCCCGGAGGACCCAGCGCACACATGGAGTGGAGCCTCTTCCTCACCTGCTTCATGACCCTCATGGGCTACAACACCGACAGGCTCACCTGGACACGCAACGTGAGTTACCGCCTGTGTCCACCAGGGGGCGATGTATCAATCAATCACACAGTCAAAAATCTATCTGTCTTTTCCCTGTGCTAATAGGGATATAGTCTATGAACACAATAGATTGACCTTGATCAGTTATGTAAAGAAAGTTTTTACCACATTGATCCGGTAATGACACAGAATATCAGCAGTTTTAACGTACAATTCAATGGAACAAACTTTGCTCATGCAAATGTTTCGTTTATGTTCATTTACTGTACATATTGTCGTTCCTTGGGAATTACAGACATAATGCACCAAACGTCTGTTAAGACCATTGGTAGTGCACTATATAGAGCAGACACTTAAAAAAGCTTTCTATCCTGTCACAGTACAATCATAAAGCAACGTTGAAGGGCCGTGCTAACGACATTAAAAGCAGCGTTCCAGCCTGAAAGAGACCAGGCATGAAGGTCGGGAGGCCTGGTTTTGATCTGGAACATCTGATTGGCTGCTTGACCTGTGTTTTATTGTCTCCCTCAGCTCGACTTTGAAGTGCCTCTCTCCCCTGTAATTGCGCCGAAGAAGGCCAGACCCTCTGAGATGGGGTCGGACGACGTAAGTGTGTTTTGCGACTCTCCTGATCGCTAAGGAAGGGTGCCGAACGTAGAACATGTGCGCAGCCGGGGGGGGGTTCGGTAATTCAAAGGCCCACTTAACCCCCCCTGACGTTGCTATACATCACGTCCTGTAGTTTAAACGTTTAAACGCGCACAAGTGATGTAGGTGATGCAGGACGTTGTCTTTGAAAGTGTGAGTATCTGGCAGAAAAAGCCCCATTTCCTGACCTCATCTGAAAACAGCATTCCGTGTGGCCTGACGCCTGTTTTTGCATGTATTACGCACGTGACCAGACTGTCAGGTTTGCAGAGTAACTGAGAAAATTAAGGGCCGTTACTAGTTCAGTGATTACCTACTTTTTCAAAGCTCACCTACTCCTCCTCAAGCAGCAGCCAGGTTTCCCAGGTGTAGGTGCAAATAAAGTCATTCATGCTTTTCGTCCAGCGTTTCCCAAACTGATTAAAACTTTTGTTTGTGATGCAGTGGCATTAGAGTATTCCCCAGGACGGAGTGCCCCCTGCTTTGGCTCTGCGAGTTTCTCATTTACACGCGGGCTACGTTCCTCTCTCTGTCCTCCATTTGTCAGCTCTTGGCAGGGTTTGATCGCTGTGGCGATGCTTTAGCGCCTTAAGCCCTTGGCTGTGATGCACTGCCTGGGTTATGTACATTGTCAGTGTGACGAGGGACAGCTGAGAGATGGATATTCAGGCTTGTACCGACGCGATAATGAGGTTTGGGAGGAGGCTGGCAGCTTCAGGACACTCGCGTGACCAGGCAAATGAGCGAGCTAGTGATGGAGGCCATGGAGAAATGGCACCTGTACCCATGGAAACAAGCGGTCTCGAGTGCGGGCATTGCGCACATTTACTGATGGAGGGTTTTGCGATCATGTGACTTCTCATGTTTAATATAAATCTGGCCGTGCGATTCAGTTTCCAAACGGTGCAGTGCCCAAATCGGTGTCTGATAGAGGGATCAGGTGTCACTGAATCACAGTTAATTTTTTGAATTGACTGAACTGGAATGGAACTGGCTGCATACTCTGCCCTCCCCTCTCTGCACCTTAGTGTGTATAGTCTGTGTATGGTGTGTGTTTGTGTGTGTGCTTATTGAGCTGTACCTGTATGTCTGTATATGGTGCGTGTGTGTGTGTATATTAATGTGTGTGTTTGTGTATGTGTTTATTGAGCTGTACCTGTATGTCTGTATATTAATGTGTGTGTTTGTGTATGTATATATGTATTAGCATGTGTATATGGATAAACACACTTACATGTATGTGTATGTGTTTGCGTCAGGACTGGGAGTACCAGCAGGGCTCAGACTACCACAGGCAGGTGGAGGGGGGGGCTCTGGGGGCCATGCTAGGGCTGGAGCCCCTCCAGGCCCCGAACAGCGCGGATGACCCCGCGACCCCCCTGCGGCTGGACTCCTCCGCCCCGCTCTTCCCTCACCTGCCCGCTGTCTTCTTCGTGCTGCACCTGGTCTACGAGGAGCTCAAACTGCACCACCTGCTGAGGAGAGGGGCGCGGTCACTGGTGGTGCTGCTGCAACAGCTGGCCAGGTACGCAGGTATACAGGTAAACCAGGTACACGCATACACAGGTGCACTCATACTGGCCCAGGTACGCAAGTGCAGTGGAAAAGACCTAGATTGAGTCTTGGGTTCCCTTCATTCACCTGACAGCACAGCGGGAAAGGGACAGAATACAGACAGAAGAGATGCTAAAATAAGATTCTGACGCAAAGCTGGAACACCACTCTTTCTTCAGAGATATTTACTGAATCAAAACAGGACTGACACGTTTCAAACTCAAATTCCTTTGAAAGAATGCGAAAACACGCGAACGTAAATACTGTCCTTCCTCGGATGGAAATACCACTAATAATTAATTCACACCAGTGAATCTGCGTAGTCTCTCATGTCACTGCACAGCGTGTTAAATCAGTTAAGCAAAGGCCAGTGCAGCAGATCGACTGCCCACATAGAAGTTTAAAATTTAATTTGTATATGATTTGAAATTGTCACCAGCCCCTGTGCACTGGATTTTCTCACGCTGACGAGAGAAGTTTTAGCCCGAAATGCATCGGTCCTGTATTGATTCAGTAAACATCACACTAAAAGAGCGATCTCTTCAAGTGTTATTTCATATTCATGATTCCTCCTTCCATGGAAGAGGTGCCGGTTTCTTGTCCTGTAAAATGACTCATTGAAAATACTTGAAGTACACAAACACCTCTGTTGATTCTGGACTTGGTAAACGTGTTAAAGTAAGCCCTCCTCTTACTGTGGTTTCGGTCGGGGTCCCATGGCTAGCTGCCCTAGTCATAGCGGTAATTCACTCGAATTCACTCGTGTGGCTTCTCATGCCGGTTTTTCGTCATCAGTGAGTTTCCCTTCAATGTTTCATGTGCAAGCATGAAGGCACTCTCACTTTTACGTTACCTCGAGGCGGGCTTTGGGTGGGGTGGGGTGGGGTGGGGGGGCGCTTATGAAAACAGCTGGAATGCAAAGCAGGAGAGTCTTTTGAGATTTACTGTCAGCGCGGCGTGTTTTTACCGGTCAGGATGTCCACTCGGAGGCAGGCCAGGCAGCTGCAGCACTGTGTGGGCAACAGGAAGGAAAACGATTAATTTGGTTAAAATAACCGCTGGTGCGAAGGGCCTTCGGGCGGTGCCCAGAATGTTCCGGGTCTCAGCTGTACCAGAACTGGCTGTGAACAAGAACTGGCTGGTTGAAGTTCGCAAACAAACCCCCATTGTTTAATTTTTTAAATGATATGTCATATCCTGCAATTTGATAGTGGTGTGTCAGTGAAAACTATGCAAATTTTGTACTTCGTATTGTAATAATCAAATAAGGGGACATTACTTTTGAACTAGCTCTGTGAACTATGTCACCAATCTGCCTCCATTTTTTGGAGTATTGTCTTAAAGAAAACCAAGATGTAAAATTGGTGGGGGTCCGTAACATGGATCAAGAATTAAACAAAGAGTTTGGGACTTTCCCTTCACAAACCAGCTTGGGTGAGCTAATGTTCTTGATGGCTGTACCTGCCAAATGCTGTCCAGAAAACATAACTGCTGAGCAGTTCTTTGTCATTATGAGTCAAATTTAAGGGTAAATGTTTGGATTGAGGCCTGAGAACACAGTGGTAAAGAACAACAGTGCTGTTTAATTCCTGTCAAACGGTGTCAAGCCGCTCTGCAGCCCACCTCACTGTCACACACGGTGCACAATAGAAAAATGTCAAGTTGATCGTTTAGGTGGTGAAAAAGTGTCACACTCAAGCATGTTTACTCACCCAACGAACGTGTGGGCAGTCAGGTGCCCATTTCACTCCGAATACCCACAATCCCTTTGTGCGCCAGCCTCGCCCCTCGCCCACACAGAGCGAGTTTTATTTTGTTGGGAACACTTTGAGTCGCATGATGAATCAAAGCCGGAGCCGAACAGGTGAGCATAGAGGCAGCCGCTGGCTGTCTTTTGTTTTCCGATGGGCTCTTGGCACGTCACCCTGTCCACGGCGTGGGCGAAGCCGTATTTTAAGGTTAGTCCTGACTCTGGCGTATTAAAAGTATCGATCGGCACAGATTTCGTTGGGAGGGGGTGCTGTTAATCTTGTCTGTTGGAACGTCCTGACTTTCTCATTCACACGATGCTCCAGTGCTAATTGTTTTCTTCTCTGTCTCTTCCCAGGGACCTGCAGTTAGAGGAATATATTGATCTGTACTGGCGAGATTATCCCTCATTCATCAAAACGTTCAGGGAGACCAGCGTGATCGACCAAGGTAAGCACAGGGTCAATGAGGGCTCGGGTTCCCCTATGGCGGCGCGAATTTAGGGCCGCCGTCAATGAGTTGGTGTGATTGGGAAGTTTATTGGGTATATATGTAGTCATGGTGATGGAATGAGTGACTGGTGACTTTGCCCTTCCCCTACTGTTCTGTATGGGACCCCTCTGTCGTCGAGGTAATGGTATGAGTGACGGTGTGTTTGCCCCTTCCCCTTGCAGCTCAGATGGAGCAGATGAACCGGCCCACGTTCCTATTGGATGAGCCGCCCAGCGTGTTCCGGTGGTTTAGCAGCTGCTTGCGAGGGGAGGAAGTCTCCCCGTTCCTCTACCTGCCTGGAATCTGCACGTTCCCCTACCTGCCTGGAATCTGCACGAGGACCAAACTACTGGTGCTGGTGGGTGTGACAATTAAATACTCACGGCATGATGGGCATCATGAACAGCCATTGTGAGTGGTACTGTGTAAATGTTTGCCCTCTGGCCTTGTATCTCAAAGGTTACAGTGTAGTGTAATGGTTAGGGAGCTGGGCTTGTAGCTCAGAGGTTACAGTGTAGTTTAATGGTTAGGGAGCTGGGCTTGTAGCTCAGAGGTTACAGTGTAGTGTATAATGGTTAGGGAGCTGGGCTTGTAGCTCAGAGGTTACAGTGTAGTGTAATGGTTAGGGAGCTGGGCTTGTAGCTCAGAGGTTACAGTGTAGTGTAATGGTTAGGGAGCTGGGCTTGTAGCTCAGAGGTTACAGTGTAGTGTAATGGTTAGGGAGCTGGGCTTGTAGCTCAGAGGTTACAGTGTAGTATAATGGGCTTGTAGCTCAGAGGTTACAGTGTAGTATAATGGTTTGGGAGCTGGGCTTGTAGCTCAGAGGTTACAGTGTAGTATAATGGTTAGGGAGCTGGGCTTGTAGCTCAGAGATTACAGTGTAGTATAATGGTTAGGAACTGGGCTGGGTAGCTCAGAGGTTACAGTGTAGTATAATGGTTAGGGAGCTGGGCTTGTAGCTCAGAGGTTACAGTGTAGTGTAATGGTTAGGGAGCTGGGCTTTTAACTCAGATATTAAGATCTGAAATATAGTCGTAAATCATGGCAGAGGAAATAAAAAGTTGAAAAAATATGTGAAAGTGTTGTTAAAAAGTGAAAATCTAATCAGTCTAAAAAGTGAAATAAACCCTGCCATGATTTCAACTTTCATTTCACTATGCAGTTTCATTTGGTCAGTCTGAGTGAACAGCTTTCTGCATTTGACCATACACTGTTGGAGATGTTTCTTTTTTCCTTCGTATTCGCATCACTTATACCTCATTTTCTGGTCCAGCGTGACAGCAGTGGCCCGACTCAGAGACTCTGTGCGATTGTGCCAGAGTTTAGTTAGTAACAGAAAAGCCAAAACCATGATGAATAAAATTCTCTTCACTAGTCCCTGTGTGTGCCAGACCAGCACAGTAGGGGGCGACAAACCAAAGGGCTTCAGCTGTGTAATTATGTGCAGCGGAATGTAAAGCATAATTACTCTACTTGCACAATCCTCTTGTGCAAGGGTACATATCATAAGAGTGAAGTCACACCAATGTCCTCTTACACTCAAGCTTGAGCACTCACCCTGTTCATTTTGTACACTTTGAAAGCACCCAAACAGAGACACACAGCATTTTGCGTGTTTCAGAAATGCTGTATTTAGCTGTGACATTTTCCCCTTCGCCTGGAGTAAAAAGAAAATTATGAACACAAAACACGGGAGGCGTGTGTGATTTGTGTGTTGCGGGTGCAGGCCAGGTACGGAGGCGGACCCGCCGGAGCCGGCCGTAAAGCTGCTGCTCGCTGTGCGTTATTAGCGTCCCAGCTGGAGGGCTAATGCTATAAAGAATGAAAGAGTGTTTTTTTTTTTTTGGGGGAGGGGGAGGGGGTCGCCATGCTGTAATTAAGCGCTGGAAATCAGGGGGTGATTCATTGGGGAAGGACGGAAGCACCGTCGATGACTCCGCTCGGCAGTGTCTCCTCCGATCAGCCTGGACGCGGTGACGCTCGTCTGCCGCAGGAATGGCTGACAGGCCTGCGCTCGCAATTACCTGCGCTCCATCCGCGCGTTCGCCGGAACCCTGGCTCTCACCGGCCTGTGGAGAGCTAAAAACTGCTTCACCTGGAGTCAGATTAAAGAAAAAAATGATTTAATCTTAAGAGGAAGCATGTTTCGTTAATATGTAACCTTACGTCAGGAGATAATGAAGCATCAGGCAAAGAGCTAAAGCCCTCTTGTAAATAGCATGCTTACATCTCTGAAAAGTTATTAATTTTTAATGGCATGTTAGTCCTTTATAAGTACAGGTTTTCTCCCAGGTGTATCAGGACATTTTTTTTTATATCCACATTACTGTGGCACCTTTGCAGTTTATCCGTGAAGGACCAGTCCGGGGCAGACCGAATGGGTAAAAGCACATTGCTCTCTCGAAAAGGCTGTGTGTCACACTGCGTCAGCTCTAAGTACTGCAGAGACGTCATCTTCGATTAAAAAAACAAAAACAAAAACCTTGGCTTAATTTCAACGGCGTAACAGTCGAACCGCAGCACTTTACCTTGAGTAACAGTCGCCTTGTTTATTTTCAAAACTGTGTGGCGTGGATTTCACACAACTGTGACAGTTACGGGACGGTTGTGGTAACATTCCAAAAATCAACTTTTACTAAATCAACTTTGCCCCGACCCAGTTAAAACTCCTATATGGGTATCCAATAAATCGATGCACCACATATTCCATATAATACGGTATTTTTGTCACTGCACGTATGTTGGGATCATTGAAACAGAGCACCATTTTTTGTCATTTTTTATTTGATGCCTGAATAGAATGCTTGCTTTTCATTTGTGTACTGGCGGTGTGTCATGCCTTTGAGTCTATGAAAGTTAATTCAAAACATCATGCCTCTAAAACTTGCAAGTGTGTTGAAATGTAAAAACAAAACTGTTTTTTTTCTAAATTCCTGAAACGACATGCTTTTGAAACTAGAAGCTTTTTTTAAAAAAAAAAAAAACACCACAAAAGTAGTGACTCTGAATATATTTGCCCTTCAGTTGAAAGGGAATCTTGTCACTTGTACATTAGAAAAAAATCTGCACTGAAACGATTTTTTTTACCTGAAATCAGCCTAGCAATCAAATATTTCTCCACAATGACCTTCAACTAAAGCATCGTTAAAGGTGTGCAGCAAAGTGGAGGGACAGTACCAGGTAGAGCCTCTGGTTTCATGCACTAACAAGTCATTAATGTGCTGCAGAAAATCCATTAAGGAATGTACATTAAAATAACCTCATCAAATATGTAACAGACCCCGGTGTGTCTATCGTAAATAAATCGTCTTACTCTCCCACTGGTAGCAGTTATGCTGTAGGATCCCCGAAGGTGCAAACTGATTATCAGGCTGCTGCTGAGGTGTTTGTTTATCTCATCGCGAATTCTCTCTGTTTCTCTGCAGAGCTTCGCCTTGTACATCGTTGGCAACGACAACGCGGTGACCAGCGACGTCCACAAGTACCTGTTGAAGGTCACCACAGGTAGAGTCCGGCCCCGTGGCGGAATTCTAATAAGTGCCTGAGTGTTTACAGGGGCTGCGGGAGGCCTGCAGTCTGCGGTGACAATCTCGGTCATTCGTTTGTGGGGCTGACGCACGGAGGCGTGTGCCGTTAAAGGGCACAGAGCTTTTACCAGGAAACATTTCTGATTTCAGTGTTTTTGTATTTTACATTAGTCAGTGTTTAGCTGTAAATATTTTGTTTTGTGTGCTAGGTAGGACATGCGTGTGTTTTTGTGGAGGGACAGTGACTCTGCACTTTCCATATTTCACAGAAAGGTTACTGTGAAATGCATGTCCAGAGAGGAAAATTTTTCCATCTTGTCTTTCTGTGTTTTCTGGTGCCTGAGTCGTGGACTGGAGGAGCTCTGTAAGATGTTCTTGTCTTGTTTTGTGCTGATAGTTTAGAACATCAGATGCGTTAACGCACAGATTTTATATGTGAGCAACCCTCTCTGCTCCAGGGCTGGGGTTACCTTCAGAGTGGCCTCGTTAAAGCTGGTGATTTGTGAGCTCATGAACATGAATTCTGAAGCTGTGGCACATTTCCCCCCTGTTGACCTGTTTTGGACTTCCTGTAGTTAAAATACCCCTTCCTGTTGTTAAAATATACATAACCTTCATGTGTACTTTTTCCCTCCACAGGTCAAAAGAAAAACTTGAATGAACAAGTACTGAGAAGGCAAGTTTGACATGAACCCACAAAGAAGCTCTTTAAATGAGGGGATGTGCCATTTTGTTCTCCAAAACTTCATTCAAGGCCTTTATTTGTATTGCATATATCTCTCTGTTAACTGGTGCTTAGATTTGCGCTGAAAAGCAAATACAGGCCGTAGCTAATGACGTCCTTTCTCTTCCACATTTATGAGAAACTGCTGCTGAGGTCCTCCATGCTGTAAATCAAATGAAATACTCAGAATATTAATTTACTGTGTGTGAGATAAGCCCTGAGCGGCCTGTGTTTTGGCTGAGTGCGTGTTCTCAGTGAGGATGTGAGTTCTCAGACTGACTCTGACGCGTCTGAACTGTTCTCCTCCAGGCAGAGCAGTCTGAAGCCCAGCGTCCCGAGCTCCAGCCTGGCGGAGAAGCTGGTTATCTGGCTCACATCTGAGGGTACGTCCCCTTCTCTACCTGCAGTGGAGGAACTCTGTTACAGTATTCTAAACACACACACTCTCTCTCTCTCACACACACACACAGACACATATATGCACACACTAATCAAGTATGACACAGCACACATGGAAGAAATGAAAATTAATACGAAATGAATATAAGCCAAACAGACTGTGGTTCCCTTTACAGCAGTAAGGCACCTTTGTCAGTTTTTGACACCGTGCAGGGTCAAATCATTATTTTAATACCTGTGGCCGCGAGTAAAATTCCTGCAAATTCTTGACAGTTAAACTGATTTCATGAATAAATTATGAATACATATGAATAAAGTATTTTGCTCATATACATGGTTAGATGTTTTATGTTTGAAATGCATTTCTGCAGGAATGTTTTGTATGTGTTTTTCCGGCACATGAAGGGTTAAGGTGTCTGAAGTGGCTGTTTGTTCCTGTAGTGCGCTGGATGCAGCGCAGGCCCTGTGGCCACCCCTGACTCTCCTCTCAAACAGGGCTTGGGTTTCTGTGGCCCGCAGCTCAGGATGTGACTGTGGTCCAGATTGCATCCTGCCTGTGTCCCCAAGGCTGTTTCACAGCTCCCAAATCAAGGGGGGCTCTTTCTTTGTCTGAACGTGGCGGGCGTTCATATATCTTTGGAACAGTTGGTGACAGTGTGGGATGGTGACACACAAGTGCTGCAGAGAGAAACTTGCTAAGTGGCTGAATGTGCTGGCCTGGAGTCTGATTATAGTCACAGATTCTTCAGACCGGAGGTGTCAGACTCATAGCAGGTTTAACTCCAGTCCTGGAGGGCCGCAGCGTCTGCAGGTTTAACTCCAGTCCTGGAGGGCCGCAGTGTCTGCAGGTTTAACTCCAGTCCTGGAGGGCCGCAGTTTCTGCAGGTTTAACTCCAGTCCTGGAGGGCCGCAGTGTCTGCAGGTTTAACTCCAGTCCTGGAGGGCCGCAGTGTCTGCAGGTTTAACTCCAGTCCTGGAGGGCCGCAGGGTTTGCAGGTTCAACTCCAGTCCTGGAGGGCCGCAGTGTCTGCAGGTTTAACTCCAGTCCCGGAGGGCCTCAGTGTCTGCAGGTTTAACTCCAGACCTGGAGGGCCGCAGTGAGCTCATAAGTTCTTAAATTCTTAAACACACCAAAAACCAGCAGACACACATGAATGAATCCAGATACAAGTTCTGTCGACTCAAGCAGAACTTTCAATGTTAAGAACACAGAGCTGAGTATCTGGTTTGTCTGTAGGATCTGTGCTGTAATGGGCATGGGAGTTGAGCTGAGTATCTGGTTTGTCTGTAGGATCTGTGCTGTAATGGGCATGGGAGCTGAGCTGAGTATCTGGTTTGTCTGTAGGATCTGTGCTGTAATGGGCATGGGAGCTGAGCTGAGTATCTGGTTTGTCTGTAGGATCTCTGATGGTTGGGAATTTTACTGTCTGTGCAGGATTCACCCTGAAGGACTTGGACTCGGTCCCGTTTGGTGTGGCTCTCCCAATCCGCGACGCCATCTACCAGTGCCGTGAGCAGCCCTGCTCTGATTGGTCAGAAGATGTCTGCCTGCTGATTGGACGACAGGACCTCACAAAGCAAGCGCACAAACTCACTCTGGCGAAAGGCAAATCGGTGAGTTGATCTTGGAGTTCATGAGTGGACGTGGGGTTTCCCTTGCAGATGAGCAGACTAAAGAATAGCAGTTAATGAAATCTCCCATTGACCAATGGCTCCATAAATATGGGCTTAAATGTTAAATATTATGAAAACCAAAATTACTGTTATCTGTGTGTTGGGAGTAGGTGTACGCTACCTGTGGAGATGTTATGGAATGACGTTATGGAATTTAGACAACAACAGAAAAATCTCCCTTCGTACTTTCCACTCTTACATCTAGCTTGAGAAAGTGAGTTTAGTTTGCGCAGAGCGACTGCAGCCCTGCTGCGCTGCGCAGAGCGACTGCAGCCCTGCTGTACTGCGCAGAGTGACAGGGACCGATCTGACCCACGCAGGTGCCTGTCAGGTTGCTTTAGAGGACGGGCGCGGAGACGGGCGTCTCCATAGCGCCGGCAGTCATTTTGGCAGCCCTCTTTGCTAAAGGGGGTACGGGGGGTTGGACGGGTGTTCCCGCATTGAGGCTTTATTAATTTAGGTCACTCTGTCCCCTCATGCCTGTGATGTGTGTCTCACATTTTCATTCCATCCACTGCTGAGCAAAGTCACCTTTAGCAGCTGTCAAAGAAAGAGGAAACTCGGGTTCTGTAGTGTGTGTTCAGTGTTTTAGACCAGGATGCAGGAACTTAAAATGGAGTCAGAGTGAAACAAGTCATTTTAACCAGTCAGCATGACCGGCCGGTGCAGCAGTGAGACGACCTATGTCTGTTTGTGTCTCTTCTCTGTCCATACACCATTTCATCCTCTGCCGTCATATGTCTCAGTGTGTTGTATTTTTATGCATGGTGAGTTATAGTGCAGGTGAGAGGTCTGGAGTCTCTCTCTCTCTCTCTCTGGTCATTCTTACTCAGTTATTCCCAAAGAATCTTCTACCAGCATACAGTGCAGGATGTTAACAGCAAATGTGTGTGTGTGTGTGTTCCCTCCCCCTCCCTTGTGCAGTCGGTGGGGGCGGGGCTCACGCTGGAGGCCCCCACAGCCTCGGAGGTGGCGGATGAGGAGGAGGATGGGATGAGTGATGTGAGTGGGGAGGTGACGTCGCTGATCTGGAGTCAGGACCTGCGCGTTCAGGAGGCCCGCCGCCTGCTCCAGAGCTCCCGTCCCGTCCGCGTCAACGTCGTACACCTGCCCGAGGTCAGCGACCACGAGTACATCGAGGAGAAGGAGAACAAGTGAGTGCAGCTGGCTGCGGGATCCTATACCAGTAAAAACCCATAGTATGGGGATTTAGCTGCCAACCAGCAGTTTGGACACACTCAACCTGGCAAGCACCTGTGTGTGGGGGAGGAGGGAAATTATCTGGCAACCAACAATCTGGTAGACTTAAGCAGTTCCTGTGTTGCTCCAAGCATTTGGGTGGTATAGGACATGAATACTTTTGAATATTTCCCCTTTTTATTCTTGTCGGAGACATAAGTCTGCCTCGGCCCAAATACAGGGTAGAGGTCCAAATAAATTAATTGGCATTAGATGGCATCAAGAATGCCATGTAATTTAATGACAAGTGGGTCGACGATCATTCCTAATGTACCAGAACGACTTCACATTTAAAACCTGGAAAACTTTGCATAGTTTAACCCCTTTGGGCAAAATGAAATGAAAATTCATGCATGACATTTTTATGGCTGTGGCTGTCAATCCCCCGTATCTGGGGATTTGTGGAGCCGGGAAGCTTGGCGCGGTGTCACGTCCGTATGAGAGACTGCGGTTTGATCTGACAGCGGCAGTGAAAGATGGGCTCGCTCATGAACACGCGTTGAGGAAAGGCTACATGGCTTTTTTCAGCTTCTTCTGATTTGACATGCCGCATACAGACATAAATATGACATGGGAGTACATGTTATTTATGTTTTTATATTCATATAGTAATTTGTCTTTTTGCAAAGGGATGAGTGTTGTTGAATTCAGTGATAGCATTTGTGCCTGCTTGTGTTCAGTTTGTCCCGCAGTAATCCAGTTTAATTGTGCAGTCCTCCATGGTCATGAAATACCATTTGGAGGAGAAGATTGGAGAGGAATGTGCGACGATAATCACTCCCTCATGTGTCTCTCTGAGAGAGATGCCTCAAACCCCGGGCATCGCCCAGGACACCGGCCCGGTCTGAACGCTGTCCTCCCTCCCTCTCTCCCTCCCTTCCCACCCTGTTCTTGCCGCTCTTCGTCTTTCTGTGAAGTGAATGCTGATGGTTTCTCCAATATTGGTGTAACCTGTCCGTGTTTTATAGATCAGTTGAGAGAAGGCAGATGGACACTTCTGTGAAGTTCTGTCAGTGTAGGCCGCAGCCTGGGACTCGCCTGAGTTCTCTCTCCCTGTGTGTAGGCCGCAGCCTGGGACTCGCCTGAGTTCTCTCTCCCTGTGTGTAGGCCGCAGCCTGGGGCTCTCCTGATTTGTCTCTCCCAGCATGTAGGCCACGGCCTGGGACTCGCCTGAGTTCTCCCTCCCTGTGTGTAGACCGCAGCCTGGGACTCGCCTGAGTTCGCTCTCCCTGTGTGTAGACTGCAGCCTGGGGCTCTCCTGAGTTCTTGCTCCCTGTGTGTAGGCCGCAGCCTGGGGCTTGCCTGAGTTCTGAGCCCTCTTGTGTCTCTCCCTGTCAGGCTGCTGCAGCTGTGCCAGCGGACCATGGCCCTACCTGTGGGGAGGGGGCTGTTCACACTCTTCTCCTACCACCCCGTTCCCACCGAACCCCTACCGGTCCCAAAGCTCAACCTCACCGGTACGTCTCTCACTCTCTCTCTCTCATGGAGGGGATCTCCATCTCAGTGTGTTTGAGTGTGTCTTCTCTCTCTCTGTGTTTTATCAGTCCACGCCTGGTATTAACATTGGACCATTGTTATCCATATCATGTTAGCCCAAGTTCCTGAGTAGTAAAGATGAGCAAAAGATTAATGGGTGTGTGATCATGATCTAATCTGACCATATTGTCATCAGACCATTATACTACACTGTAACCTCTGAGCTACAAGCCCAGCTCCCTAACCATTATACTACACTGTAACCTCTGAGCTACAAGCCCAGCTCCCTAACCATTATACTACACTGTAACCTCTGAGCTACAAGCCCAGCTCCCTAACCATTATACTACACTGTAACCTCTGAGCTACAAGCCCAGCTCCTAACCATTATACTACACTGTAACCTAACCTCTGAGCTACAAGCCCAGCTCCCTAACCATTATACTACACTGTAACCTCTGAACTACAAGCCCAGCTCCCTAACCATTATACTACACTGTAACCTCTGAGCTACAAGCCCAGCTCCCTAACCAGTACACTACACTGTAACCTCTGAGCTAACAAGCCCAGCTCCCTAACCATTACACTACACTGTAACCTCTGAGCTACAAGCCCAGCTCCCTAACCATTACACTACACTGTAACCTCTGAGCTACAAGCCCAGCTAACCTCCTAACCATTACCACAACACTGTAACCTCTGAGCTACAAGCCCAGCTCCTAACCATGATACTACACTGTAACCTCTGAGCTACAAGCCCAGCTCCCTAACCATTACACTACACTGTAACCTCTGAGCTACAAGCCCAGCTCCCTAACCATTACACAACACTGTAACCTCTGAGCTACAAGCCCAGCTCCCTAACCATTATACTACACTGTAACCTCTGAGCTACAAGCCCAGCTCCCTAACCATTACACTACACTGTAACCTCTGAGCTACAAGCCCAGCTCCCTAACCATTACACTACACTCTAACCTCTGAGCTACAAGCCCAGCTCCCTAACCATTACACTACACTGTAACCTCTGAGCTACAAGCCCAGCTCCCTAACCATTACACTACACTGTAACCTCTTAGCTACAAGCCCAGCTCCCTAACCATTACACTACACTGTAACCTCTGAGCTACAAGCCCAGCTCCCTAACCATTATACTACACTGTAACCTCTGAGCTACAAGCCCAGCTCCCTAACCATTATACTACACTGTAACCTCTGAGCTACAAGCCCAGCTCCCTAACCATTATACTACACTGTAACCTCTGAGCTACACGCCCAGCTCCCTAACCATGACACTACACTGTAACCTCTGAGCTACACACCCAGCTCGCCTACTAGTGCACTGTATTGTCATTTTGACCTACTTACAGTAAAACAAAAGGGTGACTGTAGTTATCTTTGAAATATGAGCCAGAAACCTCAGAGGAGCAGAGAGTGCACACATTGACCCCATCTTCCTTTCACAATAAATGGGTGGATTCCGTTTGGTTTTCTCTCTTTCTCACCCCCTAAGAGCTGTGGAGATGTTTTCTGTTGCTCTAGAAATCTTGAGCATTCTCATGCCCAAGCCCTTGTTTTTGCCTCATAATGCTAAGGCAAAATGTATGACTATAATTTGATAAGATCTATTTCAGTTATTTATTTTTTTCTGGGTGTGTGTACTTTTTTTTTGTTTTGCTTTTTGAGAGCCCCACAAGAAAGGCACTCTCCATCGGCCAAACATCCCGCGTATAAAAGTGCTGGGTGTAATTAGAGCTGTTATTTTCGTTCCGCGCTTCTTGTCACATTCCGCAGGGTAAAGGAAACTTGCGCAGTGGGCCGTATGTGGTGAGATGGAAATGGGAGAGGGAGAGACTAACTTGTTCCGTTGAACACGACTGCAGCGCATCTGTTGTCTCGTCTTGCTCGCTCATCCGCCCGCTCCATTTATGGGTTTGGTTTTTTTTTTTTTCCTTGTTTGCTGGTGGAGGTTCTGCATTGTTTTGATCCAAATAAAAGGCACAGTGGATCCTTTGATCCCAGACCGTGCGGTTTAACACGCCCACAGGACCGACACAGAAAGCTCTCAGAGCAGTGTGTGCAGAGGACATTTCCCACGCACCACCATTGTTGTGTCTCTTTCCCTGTGGTGTTTGCACCTGGGTAAGAATCCAGGATGGGCCTGCGCAGCCTGGCCCCTCTCCCATGGACGTGGAGGTGTTTCAGTATTTGGCTGCCTTAATTTGATTTGTGCTGCGTGATTGCAGGCCTGATTTGTCCTGTTTAGACAGGCAGTAGCTGTTTGTCACGGCGTCTCCTTCATTCGATTTGGGGCCCCGTGCGCCGGCAGCTCGGAAGCATCCGGAGGCTCTGGGCGAAAGCCGGCCCATATGGAGAACTCGGTGCTCAGACCTCAGGGAGGGCAGAGAGGAAATGTACACAGGAAGAGAAGGGCGCGTGGGGACACAGCCTGGAGACTGGAGGTTTTTTTTTTTTGAACCCTCCAAAAAATGAGGAGGAGAGTGCTCAGTCTGTTTCCAAGTCCAGTGTGGGTGCAGAGCTTTGGTTCCAGTCCAGAGATAAAACATCTGAGTCACACTGTTGCGGTCATGACTTTATTAGTTGATGAGTTGAATCAGGTGTTTAAGTGCTGGTGGAGAACAAAATGTCTGCACCCAAACTGGCCTTTCTCAAACAAGACCGGACGCCCCTCTTAGATAATGCTCTGTGCTGAGGTGATTAGAGGAACCTTACTCACATGGAACAGATACACAGACAGACAGATGGACTTGATTGTCCGCAGTTCTGTCAAACAAACTTGGAACATCAAATGTGTTGCTGCACCAGACAAAACAAAGGAAGTGGAAAGTTGAAGGCATTTTGCAGATGCCTTTTTCCCAAGAATCCTGTGCTTGTAAATATTTACTAAAGAAATGTAGGGGGAGTGCTTCATTCAAAGGTACAACAGCTGTGCCCTACATGGGAATCAAACCTGCATCCTCTGAGCTACAAGCCCAGCTCCATCACACTCACCACAGTTAAACTATACTGCTGCCCCTGAGCTCTTGCTGTAGTGTGCCTTATTGTGACACAGCCCTCTGTGTTTGAAGCCGTAGGAGAGTGAGGTCATGTCACAGGACAGGGTGTGGCCCAGAGCATCATGGGTAAAATTGGAAGCCATGAATCGTAACTGCTATGATGTGTCATTTTATTTCCCATGAGGGACAACTCCTTCGAGCGCTCTCGGGTAATAAATAACATGCCACACGCTTTAACTCCCCTCAAAAACCACAACCTCGCAACCGACACTCTCTCTCCCTCCCGCCCCGCCCCTCCCGGCAGAGCCACGCCCAGCAGATGCCCCCAACCCCCCACCCCGCCCATCGATGTGACCTGCGTTCAACATGCAGAGCTGTTTCACTGCAATTTTGCTCGACTTCGCCCTGAATGCCACATGCACTCTATGAACGGTTTGCAAAACAACGTTCTGCAAAAATATTTTTAGGCCTGTTTTGCTCGTGTTTTTTGGTGTCTTCGTAGCGTAACCACTGGTGTAACCAGAGGGTTAGAGTGACATGCTGAAGATTCGGTGGCGTACCGCATCCAATCACCAATCAGCAGCTACGTGTTCAGTACCAGCACCATTTCCGCTTGTCAAACAGCATGCAACTTTCTGCAACCATTTTTCATATTTGTTTGCTTCCAAATGAGTACTACAAATGGCAGCTCTCTGTTTTTGCAACTTATATTATTCCTATCTGCGATAAAATGCCTTTTCTCCGTATTCAGTGATAAAACATTGAGTCGACAGTTTAAGACCATTTTAAACGTATTTACAATTTTTTATTCTGATTTGCAAGTATAATCTCGATCATAATTTTCATATTTGCTGCTTAAATATGCACACGAATATTCTAGTATATTACAGTTAAATATATGTTTTATTGTTTTGCCTCGACTCATTTGTTGAGACCCTTGTTTGGTCTGGTAAGTTTCTGGTCTACTGATCACAGACTGCATTCTCCATTTGCTTACTTTGTAACACCTTGGGACCGCATGGCTGTCACTCTGCCCTGTCATGGTTTATTTTCCCACAGCTGCACAGCCTGTAATCTGTTACTAAGGTGTAAAACCTCCAGCTTCAGAGATTAGAAGTTCTACCATGTGTTTGTTCCACCCATTCACTGAATGAGCTGATTCTAATCGACAGGTAGGGCATCTGATGAATGAGATCACATATATTTGTGCGTGGGTGGAACAAGCACATGGTCGGATTCTTCTTTCTGATGGTGGTAGGTTTCACACCTCTGATGGTTTGTTTATTCCTGACGTGTCTCCCGCTGTCTCCGCTCGGAATGGCAGGTCGTGCTCCCCCCAGAAACACCATGGTGGATCTGAACAGCGGTAACATTGACGTCCCGCCGAACATGACCAGCTGGTCAAGCTTCCATAACGGTGTGGCGGCGGGGCTGAAGATCGCACCTGCCTCACAGGTGGAGTCCGCCTGGATCGCCTACAACAAGCCCAAGAGTGCTGATCTGGCCAACGAGTACGCCGGGTTCCTTATGGCGCTGGGCCTCAACGGTCATCTCACCAAACTGGCAACCCTCGACATCCACGACCTGCTCACAAAGGTGAGAAAGCTTCCTGCTACCAAAATCTCCAACATCACTGAACAACTCACCAAAGTGAATCATATTCATCATGCTGTTGCACCAATCTGGCAACCTTCAACATCCTTGACCACCTCACCAAACTACCAACACTCAACATCCCCAATATGACAACATTTCATTTTGTAATGTAATGGTTAGTTCCCTGACCATTACACCACACTGTAACCTCTGAGCTACAAGCCCAGCTCCCTAACCATTACACTACACTGTAACCTCTGAGCTACAAGCCCTGCTCCCTAACCATTACACTACACTGTAACCTCTGAGCTACAAGCCCAGCTCCCTAACCATTATACTACACTGTAACCTCTGAGCTACAAGCCCAGCTCCCTAACCATTACACTACACTGTAACCTCTGAGCTACAAGCCCTGCTCCCTAACCATTACACTACACTGTAACCTCTGAGCTTCAAGCCCAGCTCCCTAACCATTACACTACACTGTAACCTCTGAGCTACAAGCCCAGCTCCCTAACCATTACACTACACTGTAACCTCTGAGCTACAAGCCCAGCTCCTAACCATTACACTACACTGTAACCTCTGAGCTACAAGCCCAGCTCCTAACCATTATACTACACTGTAACCTCTGAGCTACAAGCCCAGCTCCTAACCATTACACTACACTGTAACCTCTGAGCTACAAGCCCAGCTCCCTAACCATTACACTACACTGTACCCTCTGAGCTACAAGCCCAGCACCTAACCATTATACTACACTGTAACCTCTGAGCTACAAGCCCAGCTCCTAACCATTATACTACACTGTAACCTCTGAGCTACAAGCCCAGCTCCTAACCATTATACTACACTGTAACCTCTGAGCTACAAGCCCAGCTCCCTAACCATGACCTCTGAGCTACAAGCCCAGCTCCCTAACCATTACACTACACTGTAACCTCTGAGCTACAAGCCCAGCTCCTAACCATTACACTACACTGTAACCTCTGAGCTACAAGCCCAGCTCCCTAACCATTACACCACACTGTACCCTCTGAGCTACAAGCCCAAACCATTGTACTCTACAACCCCCATAAAATTAAATTCTGAGAAACCAGGTTGGTGAGGTCTTTTCAGGTTGATGTTGCGGACGCCCCATTCATGCTGTTCTTCCATTGTGAAAATATCACTGGCTTTGTATAATAGGTTTAAGAGTAGGCCCTGAACTGGAAGACTTCTGTGGGCGAAGCCGTGTTAGAACCTCGGTCCCCATTCACACCAAACACCAAAGGTGAATCATGTCAGAGTAGGGTTGCCTTACTGGAACTAGGTTTGCTGTTCATGGCACATTATTTGTATTATATCCAATTGATTTTGTGTGGGTGGGTGTGTTTTTTTGGTGTTGTTTCTGTCATTTCACTGTAAAAGGTGTGCGTTTGGTTTTGCAGAATATTGTTCTCAGCCCTTGCTCTCATCCTGTTATTTTTCTCACATGAAAGCAAAGGAGGAAACGCAAACTCGAACGAGAGTTTCACTTTGACATTTTCCATGTCTGTGACGAGGGTTTAACCCTTTCATTTCCAGTTAGCCCTGCCGTTGCTACTATGTGTGGTCACCGCCAATATCTTCCACATCTCTGAATTCAAGAAGCATGTGGGGGTAATTCAGAACAATTCACTTTCTCTTTTCTCAATTTTTCAGATCTTCAGTATCAGTATTACGTTTTCAAAGGCCAGAATTCGTTTTCCACAAGCCTATTTTTTTCTCAAAACTCTGGTTTAGACACAATAAAGACATAATCGTCTGAAATGCTGTCTTTTGAAGATAAAATGTTGCACACCGTTTATGAAACCTCTGAATGGAAATGTTATTACTTCCGTTCCTTATTACTGTAGGTCTCACCACTCGTGATCTGGTCAACCACGATTTGTTAGACGTGTGGGTCGCAGAAGAAAAAAAAGATCCAAGGCCCCTCACCTTTATGAATCAGAACAGGCATCCTGAGACAATCTTGATAACGTCGTTATATCAGCCGTGTGACATCCTTTTATTGATTTTATTTGTTTATCCTTTATTTAATATCTTTATACCTGACATAAAAGGACAAAATCCTGACATAAAAGGACAAAATCCTGACATAAAAGGACAAAATCCTGACATAAAAGGACAAAATCACAAGAACAAAGAAATTCAAAACTAAAGATTTTATAAATAGCGCAGAGAGAGTGAGACAGTTTTGGAATCAGGAATTAAAAGGAGGATACATACGGTCATAACTGCGTCATGAATTAGGCATTAACAGCGTTTGTTTGGGTGAAATGAGTCAGTAGGTTTGTCCGTAGTCGTGAATTATGTAAACGTTTTACTCTCTCCTTACACAGGGCCTTTAGACTTGAATCGTTTAAACGTTTTACTCTCTCCTTACTCAGGGCCTTTAGATGTGAATCTTGGAAACGTTTTACTCTCTCCTTACTCAGGGCCTTTAGATGTGAATCTTGGAAACGTTTTACTCTCTCCTTACTCAGGGCCTTTAGATGTGAATCTTTGAAACGTTTTACTCTCTCCTTACTCAGGGCCTTTAGATGAGATGGAAACGTTTTAGCATCGGGCCCTTTGCTGAATCGTTTAAACGTTTTACTCTCTCCTTACTCAGGGCAATGAGATGACGAGCATCGGGCTGCTGCTGGGCGTTTCCGCGGCGAGGCTGGGCACCATGGACATGTCCATCACTCGCCTCCTCAGCATTCACATCCCCGCCCTGCTGCCCCCGACCTCCACCGAGCTGGACGTGCCGCACAACGTCCAGGTGGCCGCAGTGGTGGGCATCGGCCTGGTCTACCAGGGCACCGGCCACCGGCACAACGCTGAGGTCCTGCTGGCAGAGATCGGTCAGTCTCCCCCTATATGGGCTCAGTTTGCTCACCTCAATGGGCCACACAGATGAAAGATCAGCATAGCTGGATAAAATTAAAATAAGAAGAACAATTTCAGAACGTGAACATGCAAAACTGAATTTATTCAACAGTTTCAAAGAGGCCTATTACTACAATATTTTATTTATATTATTTTTCTGTGCTATTATTTTATTGTGCTAACATGGGCTCAGCTGTGGTCTGTTGTCTAAAAATCTTCTTTTTTTCTGTGGTCTCATTGACAAATTTTTGGGGGTTGCATGTGCTCAGGTGTGGTTAGCTGTGTTAAGCTTGAAGCATGCGTTAAGCTGTGCTAACATGGGCTCAGGTGTGGTTAGCTGTGCTAAAGCTGTAGTAGCATGCTTTAAGGTGTGGTAGCATGTGCTCAGGTGTGGTTTGTTTTCGGCTTGCAGGTAGGCCTCCCGGGCCTGAGATGGAGTACTGCACAGATCGGGAGTCCTACTCCCTGGCGGCCGGGCTCGCTCTGGGGATGGTCTGCCTGGGGGTGAGTGCGTTTTTCTACTTTACCTTTCTGCAGACACTGCCCCCTGCAGGACTGGAGTCAAACAGGCAGACACTGCGGCCCTCCAGGATTGAAGTTTTACACCCCATATTGATGTTTTAGCCTCAATTCAGAGATCAG
>CM040760.1:26705471-26862971 GCA_022829145.1 Albula goreensis
TTTCACAAACAAAATTCTCAGAGCTGCCTGTAATCTATTTATTCATTACCTACGTTGGTGTAGAAAGAGTATACTTGTGTAAATACACACATGTATGCATGCATATATTAAAGAACTGTAATAATATTAGTATTATGAGCAATCATGCTTTTTTCCTCCCAGATCATTCAGGAGAACATCGTTTTCCAGGAGGAAGTGCCAGTTTCCGAGGATTTAAATATGGAAACTCTCGCGTAAGTGCGAATTTGCTTCAGACCTGTAGGAGGTCCGCTTGAAGGAGGTTTGTTTTGCGTGTTGAGCTGTAGTTGTGCTGTAATGAATGAAACCCCTTGTGCTAACTCCCCCACAGCCAGGCACATGATTACATCATCGCAGGGGCCTGTCTGGCCGTCGGGTTCCGCTTCGCCGGGTCGGCCAATTCAGACGCCTTCGACTGCCTGGTGAGGGACCGCACACGCCAGGGTCTAACATTACATTCCTGGCATTTACTTATGCAAAGAGATTTGCAGTCCAAAGGCAAAATGAAGTGTAAAAGCACAACTAAGTAGGGAAGTATATTCACAGAGAGCATGTGTTCAGGTGAAAAAAAGATTTACCTGGAAACTTGATTAACCTGTCAGGGAAGCAAAAAGATCACGTAACAAACAATATTAATTCCATAATTCACATGTACAGTTGTGGAAACACCATTAATTATTAAGATAAGTAATTACAACAGCATTTATAATCGTTATCATCACCATCATCAAATCAGTTAAAATATGATTGTACTTAATTTCATGAAACATTTGCCAGAAAACACTTGCAGAGCCTGGCCCCATAGAAGCAGAGCCGCAGCGCCAGTGGTCTGCGAGAGGCATTGAATGACATCAGCATGACCTTCTCTGACTGTCTTTTTCCCTGCAGTACAAGTTTGCCAGGACCCTCATGCACTGTTTGACTGCTACCTCGGCGACAGTGGTGAGTTACAGATCCAGATGGCTTTCACCACACTGCTGCGTTAGAGAAGTTAGGTTTTACCCTAATGCAGGCGCACAACTTGGGATGGGTTTTTCTGCTTGCCTCACAGGTACCAGCATGCTCACACCTGAAAAAAGTAAAAAGCTCAAACACAATTGAACAAGATTGTTGTGGCCTGCTGTTGTTGACTTGTTACTTTTTGGCTGTTATTTTCAACTGTAAATGGACTGTTGAGTTCAAATAGAATGTTGATTGGGTGTGTGTATTAATTTGGAATGGTGAAAAGGCCACAACCTTAATTATTTTTGAGTTATAAATTAGAATAGAGTATTGAACCAAGCTGCAGTAGGAACATGTGAAAGAATGTAGGTAACATATGACAAGAACTTGTATGTGTTCCTGTATTATTATTTCTTGTCTGCTTAGGTAGCAAAGGGCTATTACTGAGTACCTGCCATTTAGGTAACATGCCTCAAGAGTCAGCTGTTTTCTGTTCTTAATTACACATCTGAAATAAGGTCAGTCCCGGCTATGTTATATAATGTTAACTAACATGTAACTGGGCCGTTCTCCTTTCACGTGTGAAAATAAGAACACGGCTGAAGATTTTTACAGTATCAGCCCGTTGCTATGAAAGTAGTTATGATATAACTGTTATGATATAACTCCTGTGTTTTGTGGGAGCTTGTGCCCTCGTTTTTGAACACCAGATTACCCTTGCAGATGGGTCTGGCTGCTTGGTTTTGATCAGGCATTTGACGGTCACTTCCTCCAGCTGGATCCATTGTGGAGCGTTAATGTAATGACTGTCCCTCCAGCAAAGGAAATCAAACATCAAACAGCCAGATTTGGTTCAACACACTTTTTTTTTAACCCTGTAGTGCTGCATTGCAGATCCGTATCTGCAGAGTTTAACACAGTCATGATGTACCCGTGTCACTCTGCGTTATGTTGCATATAGTAGACGCTCTTATTTAGAACGATTGGTTTTACACACTGTCCATTTAAGACTGAATATCTACTGAAACGGTTTATATTAACTACCTTACCCAAAGTTATTACAGCAGTGCCCTACCCAGGAATTGAACCTGTAACCTCTGGGAGAGCAGCCTAGTTCCTTCCTACTTCCACTCCTTATGAAAATGTTGCTTTTTGTGTGGTCAGTTATACTTTGACTTGGTGAAATACCTAAATCTGATTGGTTTAGAGGTTGAGCCTGCATGGGGAGGCTCTCTGTGCTCCAATCAGGGAGCAGCTTACTAAGGCTAAAGACTCAGTCTGCTCCAATCAGGCTAAAGCTCCAATAAGACATAACCTTGGTTTAGGCCAAAGTCTAATAATGCTTAATACTCATTCTTCCCCCCTCACAGACGGGTCACTATAACCTGCAGACGTGTCTAAGCATGGTGCTGCTGGCGCTCTCCATGGTGATGGCGGGGTCGGGGAATCTGCGTGTGCTGCAGCTCTGCCGCTTCCTGCACAAACGCACCAGCGGCGAGATGAACTACGGCTTCCACATGGCGCACCACATGGCCCTGGGGCTGCTGTTTCTGGGGGGTGGCAGGTGAGAAACCCCTCTGAACCCCCGTGGGCCTCTGTCTGCCGTCACTTCTGTGCTTCATGTCCAGTTAACGTGGAGTAGACGGTGGATTCAGTGTTGGATGCTGTACCATTTCTCTCAGTGCAGGGACCTTAACTGAAATTCACTCCTTAAGAAAAAATAAATCTCTTGTAGAAAATCTTAGGTGTTTTCAGTTCGGGTTGAAAAGGGGAAGTTGCCCCAGGAAATCGATTTGCCCTTTGTAGCTTTGCAAACAAAGTCTTTGCCATCGTGCATTTTTTTCTCCTTCATGATTTGAATTTCTATTCATTTCCTGATTTGACTGAACTGGCTTTGACCCCAGGCCTGCTGCTCGCTCACCTTCAGTCAGTTGAATATACACCAACCCATATTAGTCATGAAAGCGCTCTTTATGAATCGTCACCAGTAAAATTCAGAAGCCACAGTAAAGCAAAGGCTCCACGCGCCCTGAGAGTATTCCCTGTTTCACCGCTTCACCCACTCTTCACTGTTGCTTCCTGTGAACAGTTCCCTGTAATTCTACAGTAGTCTACAGCCAACCCACATTTTAATGCGTCTCTTTACGACTTTTTCAGACATTTTCTTTCATATCAAGAAAATCTTTTTTTTTTTTTTTTTCTCTCGCAGCTCTTTAAAAATCGTATTGATGTCCTTCACCGATGTCTTTTTAAAATCCATTGCATGGGGACATATCTTTTAGCTGCTTAGCTTGTGCTATCCACACTGCACTACTGTAATTCTGTCCTCTCCAGCAGAACACTGCTGCTCACCTCATCTATAATTAGCTAAAACACAAGCATGTCAGGTTTCTCCCCTCATCTCCCTCCAATGGCCTCCAGATGCAGCCCGTATAAAACACAAACCTCTTGATGGGGCAGCCAGAGGAACTGCACCCTCCTACCTGCGACCTTAGGTCCGCCTTACACGCCTGTGAGACCCCTGCGTTCTGCATCCTCACTTCTTAATCAGGCCTATCTCTGGGTCGCATTTCTGTTCTGCTCTGGCCTCTGCTCTCAGCGTTTGTGAGTGCTTGTGAAAGTAATGAACCACTCCATTGTGTTTGTGTTGTTCTTTTAAAAGGACGTTGCTGTCAGGCAGCTGGACAGAGATCCCTGGGTCTAATACCCCCTCAGAGCAGGCCTTGTGCTTCAGCTGCCAGAAATCTTGAGCTGAAAGGGGGATCTTATCTCTCCGGGTGGTCTCCATCAGATAAACAGATGACTATATCAGCGATGTGTTTCTGGTCAGCAGAGGCCGACAGGAAGGTCCAGTTTCTGGCATGGATACAGACAGGCACTTCAGTGTGTTTGCACTGCTGGGTCATCGCTGTTTGCTGGTGTCTTGTTCCAGCGTGCACATCTGCAGTGTGCCGCAGGTCAGCAGCTCCTCCTCCTCACTCAGACTCATTCCTGAGGAAGGAGCGGCTCAACGAGGAACAGACGCACACAGCGCAGCGCGCCTTTGCCTCGTGCCGCTCCTCGTCTCTCGAGTCAGACAGGTGGAAGTGCTGTTGAAGAACCCTCGTCAGCCAATCAGAAATGGCCAGCCCATGGGCACGGTTTCTGCTTCCCACTTCTGTCTGATCCAATCGGAGGCAAGCTTACTTAGGCCAAAGGCTTGGTTTGCTCTAATCAGAAACAAGATCACTCAGGCAAAGATGGGGTCTGCTTCCATCTGATGGGACCAAGTATGGGCAGTGTTGAGTCTGCTCCAATCAGAGTTAGTTTGCAAACCCTAAAGCCCAGTTCTGCTCCAATCAGAAATGAGTACACTGAAGTGCAGGATTGCCTGGGCTGTAATTATGAAAGAGTTTCCCTAAGGTAAAGGCAGGCTCCCCCACCTGGCCTTAGTGTTCACAGCCGGCCTCGTAAGTGTGTCTGTGTTCTTATGACTTAATGTGATGGTTTGCATTCATCACCACATGCGGATATGTGGCTATATGTTAAGTTTCCTGTTTTCGTGTGATTCTATATGTATGCTTTAAGTACCTAGGTGTGTGTTGGTGTGTGTTTGTTTGTGGGCTTCTTTATGTGTGAGCTTGTGTGTGTATGTGTGCGTTTGCTAACCTCTGTATATGCGTGTATGTTCATTTTACCCTCAGACAGGAAACTTTGTGTAGTGGAGAGAGTCCTCTTAGTGTGCGAGAAAATGCCGCTCTCAGCCGGATCAGAGCAGTTCCAAATATCTCAGCATCATTTACAAGGAATTCATTGTAGCTGGAAACAGATGGCTGTTTTGAACGCCAGCGCTCTTCCGCTTTTATTTGCCTCCAGCAGCAGCTGTATGACGCGATTAGCCTCGCTGCGCAGGAGCAACCCCCCGTCAACTCCAAACACATCCCTGTCTCTCCCGCGCGCGATGTCACCTGATGGCCTTTTGGCGCCGTTGGCCAAACACTAGCCCAACATTTGAAGGCCGTCCCGCGATTTCTGTGTTTGTGTTGTGTAAGCTCGGCTCTGCCTGTGTGGTAAACTGTCCCTGGGCCTGGCCCTGGCACCGCCCTCAAACTTCAACGAATATCCCACCGACTCGCATGCTTTTCCAGGAACGGGAGTCCTTGTTGCTGTTGCCATGGGGATAGCCACGTAGCAGGGCCAATTGCCACTTGATCTGCCACTTAAAAAGAAAGGTGGGGTGAAGTGGCCCCCTCACCTGTTCTGACCTCCCTGAAGTGGCATCTCTCAGCGCCCGGCTCTGAAGTGTGAACTTGCTGGAGTGCGTACTTCACCGTCAAGGTTTGGGCGCTGCGCTCAAATACGGCTTTGAGAGCTGCGCTAGTCTGAGTCACCTGTGTTAATTGTTGCACCGACCTCTTTGCTTGCGTTTACTGACTCTAAAAGAGCCAGTCAGGAGAACACTGTGTGTGTGTGTGTGTGGGCATGCGTGTGTGTGTGTGTGTGTGTGTGTGTGTGTGTGTGTGTGAGAGAGTGTGAGAGAGTGTGGGTGTGTGTGTGTGAGTGTGAGAGTGTGTGTGTGTGAGTGTGAGAGAGTGTGTGTGAGTGTGTGAGAGAGTGTGTGTGTGTGTGTGTGTGTGAGTGTTTGTGTGAGAGAGTGTATGTGTGGGCGGGTGTGTGTGTGTCTGCCTCCAGCGTAAGGAAAAGTTGGTCAATTTTCCCACTGCTGGAAACATGATCTTGATCCAACAAAACAAAAAAGTCAAGATTTTCAAAAAGGAAGTGACAAAAAAGCTGTACATATACCAAGTAAAATGTCATTTATCCAACTGATCTTGCATTTAGTTTTTTTTCCCCCAACAGGAGGTTTTGACAGTAGTACCACACAAAATGTATTAAAAACTTAAACTTGTTTTACTATTTAGGCTTTTTAAACAAGCTCTCCTTTTTTGGTTCAGATTTTTTCTTTGTTTATCCAGTAACATGATCCGATTAGTTTGGTCCACAACCTAAAGTAAATATGATTACACTGTAACTTCACATCACACAAATAACATTTGGAATGTTGGAAAGTTTTTTGGAATTTAGTTTTTTGCCTTTGAAGACAGCAGTTTGAAAACTAGACAAACACTTCTTAAAACCAAACTATCAGCTGGTTAACTGTCAGTTTGGAGCCCTGAGCACACTAAACATTCCACTAAGTCAGGCTAGTAGGAAAAATATTCTTTCTAAAGTCTATCAGATAAATACCTTTTCTGGAAGCCAGTATGAAGTACAGCTCTGTGTACCAATGTAACAGACGTTTGGGTCCTGTAGCCTCAAAATGGAGTCAGAATATGTCAATAAATTGTAAGTCTGTATGTGGGAGCTCATTTCATGTAGTACACTGTACGTACCACTGACATTGTCATATTGTATTTGAAACTGTTTTATGTCCCTGAACAACCCTGCAAAAAGAAAAATCATACCCATGTATTCAGATTCAGAACTTGCAGTATTCAGACCGAGAGTTTTTAAAAAAATTTAATTTTCTGTTCATTTCTATGTCTCCTGAAGACTGGTGTGTACAGGACCTTATAGTACAGTGTCCTGACAGCGACTGGTCATGGACCATCCCACAGCTGCTGTGTGTTTGTTGTGTTTAATGATGGCTGTGATTTTCTCACCTGTGCTGTTTCCGGTGTGGCAGGTACACCCTCAGCACCTCAAACTCCGCCATCGCTGCCCTCCTCTGTGCGCTGTACCCCCACTTCCCTGCGCACAGCACAGACAACAGGTAACACTGCCCTGTACCCCTATAATTACAGCACAGACAACAGGTAACACTGCCCTGTACCCCTATAATTACAGCACAGACAACAGGTAACACTGCCCTGTACCCCTATAATTACACCACAGACAACAGGTAACACTGCCCTGTACCCCTATAATTACAGCACAGACAACAGGTAACATGGCCCTTAACAGTGATCTTTTGTGTAATGTCCCACTAAACTAGTGTGGGGTACCCACGGTTTTGAACCTCTTGGTGTGTTTCAGGTGTGTTCTCTCCTCTCTTTCTGTAGGTATCACCTGCAAGCTCTGAGGCATTTAGCGGTTTTGGCGGCCGAACCGCGCCTGTTGGTCCCAGTCGATGTGGACACGTGCAAGCCCTGCTACGCTCTGCTGGAGGTCACCTACAAGGTACAGTGCACCAAAGGTTGAGCGTCGGGGTCAGTAAGCCCTCGGGCTCTCTGCCCCGCCCCCGTGCTCTTTGCCCCGCCCTCAGGCTCTCTGCCCCGCCCTCGGGCTCTCTGCCCCGCCCTCAGGCTCTCTGCCCCGCCCCCGGGCTCTCTGCCCCGCCCTTGGGCTCTCTGCCCCGCCCCCGTGCTCTTTGCCCCGCCCTCAGGCTCTCTGCCCCGCCCTCGGGCTCTCTGCCCCGCCCTCAGGCTCTCTGCCCCGCCCCCGGGCTCTCTGCCCCGCCCTCGGGCTCTCTGCCCCGCCCCCCTGCTCTCTGCCCCGCCCACGGGCTTTCTGCTCCTCTGCTGTGGAACCGTCTCATTGTAATATTCCTCCCCAAACTGAGAATGAGAAGCTTCTTGTGTGGTTTTTAGTTCCTGTTAGTTTGCCACGCCATATGGGAATGATGGAGAAGCACACAAAAACACTCACACACACACTCATACAATGAAATCTGTTCCGCTAAAATGTCTGCCAATCCTTCAAATGAAAGCGTCCTGGAGGTACCTTACTGTTTGTGTGTCTGTTTGTGTTTCTGTGTGCATCTGCTTGTTTGTACGTGTGTGTGTGTGTGTGTGTGTGTGTGTCCCTGCGTGCATGCACTGTGTGTGTGTACGTGTGGCAGGAGACTCAGTGGTATGAAGAAACGACCGTGGAGCTGATGGCTCCAACGATGCTACCCGAGCTGCACCTGCTCAAACAGGTACTGTACCTTTCTGTACCACTGTTCTTTACCATCCCCAGACTGGTTAAAAAAAAGTCCAGCTGGACGGTGCCATACCTGGTAGTGTTGTGCAGATCAGCTTTAGCGGTGGTGTTTATGGGTGTTTGTTCTGTTTTGGGCAGGTAAAGGTGAAAGGGCCCAGGTACTGGGAGCTGGCCGTAGACCTCACCCGCGGAACCCAGCATCTGAAGTGAGTGTTTTTTACAGCCTTCAGTTTTCCATGATTCCGCAATTGTGGAATTTTTCAAGGAAAATGATCTCACTTGTGGAATCTGGCTTTGCCCACGGAATAAGAACCTTGTGGCGAAATTTTAAAACCATATACTGTCGTTTTCCTGCCACACTGGCGTATGTTGTAAAAATGTAACGTCTGTTTTATTTGTAACTTGCTAGCAGGCATGCTACAATGAGAGGCATTTACTGACTCTGTATAACATTCATCTGGATGCAAGTTGTACATCACTACCAAGCTACCTATGTGAAAGAAAAGGGGTTTATATTCATTTGAGCAACAGAAACAGCAATGATACACCTGAGTACATACATTTAGTCAATATTTATTCAAAATGTGTGAAATAAATTTACATTAAAATGTATTTTTTATAATCATGTGGAAATGTAATTTAAAACTTTTATGGAGTTCAAATTTTCACAAAAATGCAATCAACGATATCAGAAAATAAAGTATCACGAGACGTTATGAAAGATAATATTCCAATATCCAATCACCCCATGAGGTCTATCCTGGCTCGGGACGGGGTGCTGTACGTGAAGCTCCGGGCGGGGCAGCTCCCCTATAAGGATGATCCACGGGGGTGGAAGAGTCTGCTGGCCCCAAATGTCAACAACAGGAACCCCGAAGTACGCACCTTCAAGGTATGTCCCCAAGCTTGTTTTTTTACTTTGTCCCTGTGCCCCTGAGAGCTGCTGATGACCTCTCTGTCCCCCAGCCCCAGGTCATCTCCACCTTTACCTCCGACGCTGCCCTGGTCTCCTTCGCCGAGTACTTCTGCAAGCCCGCTGAGAACATGAAGCACGTGAGTGTGATGTGACCGCTGTGGTAGAACTCAGGGGGCAGACGGAACTCAGGAACACCTGGACCATTAGGCTTTCAGGCGCTGCATGGTGGGAAAGTGCCTGTTTTGGGGGCAGCTGGGAGTTTGAGTCCCAGCCTCAATATTACTGGCTATGGCTGGAGGTCCACATCGCCAAGGCAACAACTGGCTCAGCCTCAACAGGGTGAAACAGGGGTTAAGCCAGTTCATGTCGTAAGTCTGAGAAGCCTATCCTGGCCAGATGCCTGCAGGTTTGTAAACTGAGCTGAGGTTGGATTTGTGTTCTTGTGACATTACAGGCAGTATGTTACCATGTGAAAATGGCCAAGGCTGTGAGGGACTTGAGTGCGTGGAGGAGGTTACTGGGTGGGACAGTAACAATTCAGTGGTGTGGAAAAAACAAAGAAGCAAAATAAAAAATATATATACCAAAGATAAGATGAAGTGTAGTTTTTCTTTGCTAGAATACCAAAGTAATCCATATTTGATGTAAGCATCGAGTTTCAAGAGAAGATTTTCTCTGTAGTTTTTCCTCAGTGTCTTGCCAGATCTTGTTTGCTGTTTGTTCAGTAAGTCACGAGTAAATGTTTTCCTGTGACCTCATTCATAAAGTATTCAATGAGCTCATCTCTCGCTGTGTTCCTGCTGTGCTGGCATGTCCCACACCTGCTCCCTGTGGCTTTGTGTTTCTTCAGAAACAGGAAACTTTGGCCTTGTTCTCCGCAATCCTGTACGAGTGTGTGACTCAGGAGAACCCCGAGATGCTGCCAACCTACATAGCCATAGATCAGGTGAGAGACTCGTCTCTGAGTGCAGTTTGTATACCCAGGATGCATTGCAGGAAAACATAGCCACAGCACTGTCATAGCATTCTGCACAGCATTTGCTGTATACACAAAAATATAAAAATATATATAAATTATAAAATATAAAATATAAAATATAAAATCACACAGTACTGGAAAGCACTGTAAGAGGAAGTCAGAAAATTGGCTTGTGTGTGTGTGAGTGTATGAGTGAGTGTGTGAGTGTGAGTGAGTGTGTGCGTGTGTGTGTTTGTGTGTGCGTGTGTGAGTGAGTGTGTGTGTGTTTGTGTGCGTGTGTGAGTGAGTGTGTGCGTGTGTGTGTGTGTGTGTGAGTGAGTGAGTGAGTGCGTGCGTGCGAGTGTGTGTGTGTGAGGGTGTGTGAGTGTGTGTGTGTTTGTGTGCGTGTGTGTGAGTGTGTGAGTGAGTGTGCGTGTGTGAGTGTGTATGCGAGTGTGTGCGTGTGTGTGAGTGAGTGAGTGCGTGCGTGCGAGTGAGTGTGTGTGTAACGCTCTGCGCTCTGTCCCCCAGGCGGTGCAGAGCCTGGGCCGGGCGGAGATGGGGCAGACCTTTGCGCTGGGGCAGCTGGCTCTGGTGCTGGAGCTGTGTGAGTGCAGGGCGCTGCAGGAGAGGCTGCGGCGGCCCGAGGGCCAGGGTCTGCTCCTCAGCTCAGAGTTCCTGCCCGTCATGAAGTGCTCTGCGGACAAAACCCTGGACCGCTGGCTCTGCGGTGAGCACACAACCCCTCTGCTAATCCTGGGCCTGACCCAGGACAAACCACAGCCAGACCTGGGCTAAACCTGGGTTATAACCTGTGTCGAACCTGTCTACATTTTCATTACTGAGCATTGTACTCTGTCTTTTGTATTGGCCATTCTCTGTTATAAAACTCTGCTGATGGTAAAGGTTGTGTTCCCCCTCTACACCGCTGTCAGTCTCAGTCTCAAACCTGAAACTGACTGTAAACATGGATGACATGGCTTAGCGTGGAAGCGGTAGTGAATCCCTATCAAACATGTCTGCCTGTCAGTAAAGCAGTGACAGTATGCAGCTGCAGGCCCCATGGTGGTGTGTTATCAGGCTCAGGAATTTGCCCTGCGCAGTCATTACTGCCCAGCGCTGGAGGGGTGTCGCATTCAGCCACATGTGGGTTTTACTTTATTACTAATGACAAGATGTGTGTCCAATCGTGTTGGCTTGCTTCAACAGGTAATTATAAGAGTAGGCTGCAAACACTCTCTCTCTCTTCCTCTCTCTGTCTTAAACATGCTAACACAGAGGGTCATTCTTACAGTTTAGCTTTCATTTCGAGCTGCGTTCATTACATAACTGTTCTGCTCGCACGTTGTCCATATGTGCGTCAACAAGCAGTGTTCCACTTTCCAAGGAAACCAGTTCACACCTCAAAAGAAAACCACTTGTGGCATTCGCCCTAGTGTAAAACCCCAAACACTTTCTCTTTCTCAAGGGCCTCAGTGTCTGCAGGTTTAACTCCAGTCCTGGAGGGCCGCAGTGTCTGCAGGTTTAACTCCAGTCCTGGAGGGCCGCAGTGTCTGCAGGTTTAACTCCAGTCCTGTAGGGGGCAGTGTCTGCAGGTTTCACAGGAGTCAGACTAGCTAACGTAGCTCCGTACGCAGAGGCCTGCTGTTTGTGTTTGAAAGCTGAGACTGCCTCCACCCTGATGGGTGTTCTGTTTCTCTGCAGATCACAGCTCTGTCCTCCAGGCTTACATGAGCGGCCAGCCCTGTCCCCAGGACCAGGACACCAGCATGCTGGCCTGCTTCCTTGTGTATCACTCCATTCCCACCGCAGGGAAGATGGCCGACACCGCCACGGAAGGTAGGGCAGGGGTATGGGTAAAATGGCCGACACCGGCACGGAAGGTAGGGCCGGGGTATGGGTAAAATGGCCAACACTGCCACGGAAGGTAGGGCCGTGGTATGGGTAAAATGGCCGACACTGCCACGGAAGGTAGGGCCGTGGTATGGGTAAAATGGCCGACACCGCCACGGAAGGTAGGGCTGGGGTATGGGTAAAATGGCCGACACCGCCATGGAAGGTAGGGCTGGGGTATGGGTAAAATGGCCGACACCGCCATGGAAGGTAGGGCTGGGGTATGGGTAAAATGGCCGACACTGCCACGGAAGGTAGGGCTGGGGTATGGGTAAAATGGATCTCTAGAACATAGATAATTCACATAGATAAAAAGATCTCCAGACATTAATAATTCTGTGTAAGTAGTGTGTAAGTACGCAGCTGTGTGTAAGCAGTGTGTAAGTATGCAGCTGTGTGTAAGCAGTGTGTGAGTACGCAGCTGTGTGTAAGCAGTGTATTAGTACGCAGCTGTGTAAACGCAGTGTGTTAAAATGTAACGTGTGTCACTCTGACCATCTGCTATGCAAATGAATGTAAATCAGGGGTGCCTCACCGGTGAGCTGCTGTGGTTTTTCTCTCGCTGCACACAGACAGCTTTCTCCAGACTTCCTGAGCCTAAGTTCTTCAGCCACTTAAAATAAGATTAGCACATAGCAAACTCTAATCAAGAGAGGAGACTGGAGTAAAAACGTACCAAGGTTCACACCGCCGGGCTTTTCGCGTAGTCTTGCATTTGTTTAGCATAGCAGTCTCTCTCAGGATCTTCTCCAGTCTGTCTTGAGTTTCCATCATGAGTGACAGTGTCCCTCTCTCTCTTCCCTCCCCTCCCTGTGTCTCAGGTCCAGGGTCCTTCCCTGAGCTGCTGCTGCGCTTCAGCCAGCTGGGGGTGCCGGTGCGCTCCTTACTCCGCCTGGCCCCGCTTCTGCTGCGGACGGACCCCGAAACCTCCAGCCCCCTGGCCACCCCTGGACTCTGACCCGCCATGCACCGCCTCGTCACGCAGCCCCGGGGCCCAGCACCAGAGGGTCTGCTGAGTGTCTGCGGTGTTTACTGCTGCCTCTGGTGACCCACAGGGGGCGCTGATATCAGCGCCAAACCGATGAGCTGATTCACCTCACCTGGTTTTGCCGGAAGGCTGCTTACCTGTATGGCTCTCCAGTGGCGGCGGCGGACACCTCTGCTGTACAGTATAAATGTTTTTGTATGTATGTGAAAACCATTTTCTTTCTTTCCCACTATGAATGTAATGCCACAAATAAAAGAAAATGTATTTAAGTATTTTCTCTGGCAGTGATTCCTCAGCCAGAGTCTGCACGTTCACCAGTATTGAGAGAGATCACTTAAACTCGTGAAGTCGGATTTTGGACATTTCTGAAACATTTCACTCTGAATTTTGTGTGGTAATTTAGTTCTGACCACAGAAATGTACCAGCTGCTTTAAAAGCTGTTTGGCACATAACACACTGTAAGACATCCTGTGGCTATTTTAACGAATGAAGAAGTACAGTTTGAGCTAACAGGGAGCTTAACTGCACTGAAAGTACAAGTTAAAATGTCAGTCAGCTGCATTAAAAAGAGAACTTGACATTCGTGTTTTTTCTATTTTTGGAAAAGGGACATGATCTTTCATCCAGAAAGGATAGCTTCTATGAATACATTTTGTAGAAACAGGAACATTGTCTGCATGTCCAGGTCAGTGAGCAGCGTTTGAATGGGGTGTGTGAGAGTGGGAGGTCAGTGAGCAGCGTTTGAATGGGGTGTGTGAGAGTGGGAGGTCAGTGAGCAGCGTTTGAATGGGGTGTGTGAGAGTGGGAGGTCAGTGAGCAGCGTTTGAATGGGGAGGTGGGAGTGAGCAGCGTTTGAATGGGGTGTGAGAGTGGGAGGTGAGTGAGCAGCGTTTGAATGGGGTGTGTGAGAGTGGGAGGTCAGTGAGCAGCGTTTGAATGGGGTGTGTGAGAGTGGGAGGCAGCGTTTGAATGGGGGTGTGTGAGAGTGGGAGGTCAGTGAGCAGCGTTTGAATGGGGTGTGTGAGAGTGGGAGGTGAGTGAGCAGCGTTTGAATGGGGTGTGTGAGAGTGGGAGGTGAGTGAGCAGCGTTTGAATGGGGTTTGTGAGAGTGGGAGGTCAGTGAGCAGCGTTTGAATGGGGTGTGTGAGAGTGGGAGGTGAGTGAGCAGCGTTTGAATGGGGTGTGTGAGAGTGGGAGGTGAGTGAGCAGCGTTTGAATGGGGTGTGAGAGTGGGAGGTCAGTGAGCAGCGTTTGAATGGGGTGTGAGAGTGGGAGGTGAGTGAGCAGCGTTTGAATGGGGTGTGTGAGAGTGGGAGGTGAGTGAGCAGCGTTTGAATGGGGTGTTGTGAGAGTGGGAGGTGAGTGAGCAGCGTTTGAATGGGGTGTGGAGTGGGAGGTGAGTGAGCAGCGTTTGAATGGGGTGTGTGAGTGGGAGGTCAGTGAGCAGCGTTTGAATGGGGTGTGTGAGTGGGAGGTGAGTGAGCAGCGTTTGAATGGGGTGTGTGAGTGGGAGGTGAGGAGGCGTTTGAATGGGGTGTGCAGCTTTTGAATCAGTGAGCAGGGTGTGTGAGAGTGGGAGGTGAGTGAGCAGCGTTTGAATGGGGTGTGTGAGAGTGGGAGGTGAGTGAGCAGCGTTTGAATGGGGTGTGTGAGAGTGGGAGGTCAGTGAGCAGCGTTTGAATGGGGTGTGTGAGAGTGGGAGGTGAGTGAGCAGCGTTTGAATGGGGTGTGTGAGAGTGGGAGGTGAGTGAGCAGCGTTTGAATGGGGTGTGTGAGAGTGGGAGGTGAGTGAGCAGCGTTTGAATGGGGTGTGAGAGTGGGAGGTGAGTGAGCAGCGTTTGAATGGGATGTGTGATAGTGACACTGCTGTGGTGTCGGTGGTTTGATCACACTGCTTCCAAAGAAACGCTGTGGGGGGGGAAGCCAGTGTGGTGGGAGGAGGAGGTGTGTGTGTGTGTGTGTGTGTGTGTGTGTGTGTGTGTGTGTGTGTGTGTGTGTTTTGCCCCTGTTTACTTTACTTTGTCAGCACCATAGCAGCTCCCCCACCATGTTGTGTGTGTGTGTGTGAGTGTACCATGCATCGCCGTGGGAAACGGTGGATTAGATACGCTGTGCTCTGCTTTCATCTAGACCTTGCTCTCTTCACTTACTGCTGCCAAGCAACGGTTTAGGCAAATTATCACCTCTCTAAAACCAACAACACCTGGCATTGTAAACCTGTCATCGCTACGCACATCCACCTGTGGGATCGGCCGTGCGCACTGTACCCTTTACCTGCTCCTTCTGTCATGGCAAACTGGCGAATGACGTTACGTTATAATCAGATAGTGTAATCACCCCATGCACAGTGACTTACAGTGTGGGAGACCATACTCGCTAAATTGCTTCCCTAAGCAACCACTGTTTCAGAGTACGTAGTTAAGCTGTAAATCTGCGTTTTTGTGAAAGTATGTTGGACAGTCTGGCATTGCATATATGGCCTTGGGTCTTGCATATATTTCCCTGGACCCTGGGAGAGAGCTGCACATTTATCCAGTTAATCAGTTTATCAACAAGTGAAAACTGAGCTCCTTCTGCCAGGAAGATGGATATGTGGAAGGCGCTGATGGCCTGTTACTGCGCTGAAGCCCAGCCTGGTGTTTCCGCTGGCTGGTGGAAGTGCTGCAGGTGACTGTCCCTGCAGGCTCAGGGGAAGGGTGGGAGAGTGATGGCTCCAATATAAATGCCAGAGCTGATTCCTCCTGTAAACAGTGCATGTTTGGGCTCTGAGATCCTGGAGGTATGACATGACCGCCCCAGCTGAGTTACTGTGGCGTGCAGACAGCGAGCGAGGGAGCGAGGGAGGGAGGGAGGAGGGAAAAGAATCTGGGGGTGGTGTTCTGTGGCATTCCTGTTTGTTTAGTTTACTTTGCAAAATGACATTTATTTGAAGTCACATGTCGCAGAGTGCTAACAAATCTGTTTTTGAGATCTAAGATCTTTTAAGATTCTAACATCTTGCTTGTATACAAGTCTCGCTTTCACTCGTCTGCAGTAACTCACAGAGGTAACAGTCTCTCACTGCATGACGCTGTAGGAGAGTGTGTGTGTGTGTGCATATATGTACATATGCATGTGTGTGTATGCATGTGAGAATGAGTGTGTGTCTTATTGTACATGCTCAGGTGCATGTGAGTTTTTTTGTGTGTGTGTGTGTGTGTGTGTGCAGTGTCTTAGTATCAGTGTGAGTAACACAGGCATAGGGAAATCTTAAATAATGCAGTATTCAGCCTTGTCATGGTGTCTGCGCTCCCCCAAATCAGATCGCTCCCTGCAGAGTCCCCAGGCTCGGCCCGGTGATACCGAAATCGTCACTGACCCGTGCAGGTACTGTGACACAATCTCCACACCTGGGGGGGTGTAAATGTCACCAGTCAGATCAGGACAGGGTCCTGCCCCCTTCTGGCCACACAGGGTACAGCGCCCACCTGAACTGATCTGCCGTGCTTTAAGCCCCGCTGAGTGAGAGCGTCCTCCAGACTCGGGAAGGCAGCCGTACACACGACACTCTTTCAATCACATGACCACCGGCCCTTGCTTCTTTTCACACTGCAGCTGTGACATCAGTCATAGGTTTTCTTCACCACCCGGAGAACATTCAGTCCACCAGTCATCATTTCATGAATTTTTCAGGTGCCTGTCCAGCCAGGAGAGGTCCCTAGCGAGCGATGAGGCTGAGGAGGTTGACTGTCTGAAATGAGATGGCCTTGCACCAGAAAGAGCAGTGCAGCCTCTGGATCAGCTCCTCATTATCTGAGCAGCCCAGTCACTGGTGTCCTCTGCTCTTTCATCAACCTTTACTGATAAACTTGTGACAGACAGCTGAAGACTTAGTCTCCGATATTACACTGGTTTTACCCCTGAAATGTGTCCCTATATTAAATTATACGTGGTCTAATCTACAGAGTACCTGGTGATGGTGTGCATGGCTAATAAGCAGAAGGCAGGGTAGCTGGTCAAGGTGACCCCACCCACCCACCCACCCACCCACACACACACACACACACACACACACACACACACACACACACACACACACACACACACACACACACACACACACACACACACAGTGGTCCTGAAGGGTTTGTTGGGTTTTTGTTGTTCCTCAACACTTTTCTGATAAATGACAGCAGATGATTAACAGTCAGTTACTCACCTCATGTGGTTTGCTGGGGCTGCAGTGTTGGGTTTTCAGGTGTTGAGTGGCCCAGCACGGCCTGTGAGAGCCCTGCTTGGAGAAGCTGACCTGCAGGAGGGTTTGAGTAGCATAGGGACGGCAGCACAGCCTTTCTCTCTCATCTTAGCGCACGTGGCAAATATCTGAGCCCATGAGTTCAGGATCATTTCCACTGCGCAAAGCGTCAGAGTCAGCATCAAAGGAAAGACTTTCTAAAACTAAACATTTCATTGTGGCAAGCTAGGCTCTGTGTGTGTGTGTGTGTGTGTGTGTGTGTGTGTGAGAGAGAGAGAGAGAGAGAGAGAGAGGGAGACACAGTGGAGTCCAGGGTTGGGTTCAGTCTGTGTTTACAGGCAAAACTTTGTTTATGGAGCCAAAACCAGCAGATGGAAAGATCACATTCTTTCCATATCTGAGAAATTCCTGCATCCTCTCTGTTTGCTGTCTCCACCTGGACCCACATAGCGGCAGAAAACTGTCTGCAGCAGATATAGAGAGACGCTTCAGCAGATTTTGTTGACCAACAGATTGTGTTCCAAATTGTTTCATTCTTCCACTGACTTGTATGACTTCATGCTTAGGATCGCCGGGATTCATATGCCATTACTGGGTTCTGATCTGGTGAGTAAGAAGGCCGTTAGAGCGAAATGTATATTATGAGTGTCTGTATCATGCTTCTCTAACCTCTAAGCGTGTGCTGGCACTGCCCGTAACCCAAACCAAACCAGGAGAATGCGCCCCCTCGATCCAACGGAACCATTTTCTGCTGTGCTCTCATTTTCGTTCACTAGCTACGCTTATATAAATATTGGCATATGATTGAGTGTCACTCGGAGATTCGCAGCAGATTCTAGTCTTCGTGTTCTATTAATTCCAGTCGTATTGCTATGTGCCCAGTGTATTCAGAAAGCCACTCCTAAGAAACTCATCCCAAATTCTGAGTGTAAAATCGAAAGGCGAATTTCAGTAATGTAAGGAAGCATTTTGGGGTTCAGATATTCCGCCGCAGCTCAAATTGCATTTTAGTTCTCATTTGGATATCAATAAACCTATGACAGGAAGAACAGGAACTCCGGATTAAAACGTATCCCCAAGTGCTTTTGGTCTTGTCTGCCTGGTTTCCAACGTGTGGAAGGACAACCTTTCCGCACTTCTCCATTTTCTCTTCCTGATATGCGGAGGAGCTAAATAAGCATTTAGTGTCCTTTTCGCTCAGTCTCACCTCCAAAGTAATACGGACTAATCGTCCTCATCTCGAATTACTCAAACTGCGCCCAGACTATCAGACATGGTTTAACAAAACAACTACGAATTGATTTTACAAATAAATGAGCATCGGTTTTGCATCAATATCTTTATAGTTTTGCGAAGGTTTTTAAATGCACTCGCAGGGTATTTCTGGCATGTTTCTCTTTTTAGTGAAACGATACCTCAGTTATATTTGACCTATCAATTGAATGGTTGTCAGCACTGGTGCTCCTGTTCTTAAATCTGATTGAGCCATTTTGAAAGTCCTTACAAAGTCAAGGAAAGGGCGGACAATCGTCAACTTTTTTTTCTGAGTGAAACTTCATTCAGAGTAGTGATCATGAGAGCCGTTGCTACACGCTGTCAGTTTTGTGTATTGGGTGGGTGTGACCAACACTAGCGCTAAAGGGGAAAGCCACGGTCCAACCGCTGTGAATGACTGCAGACCGACTTAAACGGCGTAACGAATGAACATGAGAAAAAAAGGGCAGCTACAAGAGCTAAGATGAGAACGCGGTTAATTATATCACTGACTTTCTTACTGAACAAGTTCGCTTTCTTTGAATTACGTAGAGCTTGTCCCATTGAGTTAAAGCAACTTGTTTCCAGTCTAGCAGCAGTTTCTTGTTACGGGGCTACTCAAAGTAAATCTGCTTCTAGTCTTCAATATCAACTAATTATGTCGGTAAGTAATATTTTCCTGAAGTAACATTATGCGTATGTATGATCAAAAATCAAGCAAGAATTTGCATCTCTATTTATAACATGTATTGCGCCAGGTTGGAAATATAAATATACTGCATGTTGTCAGACAGAGAAACCGAATCGTAAACGCTGAAAATGTGCTTTAACAAATTCCTGGGGCTGAGCTCTGTGGAGAGGGACCATACATTTTCACAGTGAATATTCATAGGAGCTCGTTGGTTCATTGAGATTAGCTTTATCTCAAGAGGAAGAAGAATGTGATATGGGCACGAGATAGTAAGTCAAACTTCCTGTTCCGCTTTCTGTGTTTGAAACAAGCGACGCTCGGAATGTATGGCTGGGCTGGAGTGTTGAGTCACGTAGTCGCCTCGCTGCTGCGCTGTGCTGCGCTGCGCTGCGCAGCGGAGGCAGGGAGGGGGTGTGTGCGACATCTAAATGCGGCACCTGCTCACTGTATCTAGGGAGAAGCTGCATGCGCGCGGACTGCGGTTAGGCTCCTCAACTATTCTCTGATATAGGCTTAACTAATATTTCGTCCTCTGCCACGTTAGTCATTGCAAGAATTTTGCAGTTTTATCTGAAAATCAGATCACAACTGAAATGTTTCATCTTGCTTTCAGTCTGTGTTAACGTTTGAACGTTTTTGCGTTCGATATTTGGAAGCAAGGGCCAGTTTGCCTCTCATGTCTTAGCTTGTGTCATACTTAAGACTGTGGGCATCGGTCAGATTTCATAAAATTTAACCCCACTCTGTCTTTGTCTCTCCCATGTGGGATACAGTGTGACTACAATTAGAAAATAAGCAATATTTAAAATGATTAAAAACACTGATTTCAGTGGAAGTGCTTTCAGAGAATTGTTTCCATATTCAAACCGGCCCTAGTTTTTCCATTTTCACTCCATCTTCACTTGGATATGATGTTTTAAAGCAGTCTGAAGGGAAACCCAGCTTTGTTTCACCTGGGCTCATGAGTAAACCTTGCAGCAGGACACAAAGGGTTACAGTGTAGAAGCTTCAATGCAGTCTTTTCGTTAAGGATTCAAATCATCTATTTCTTCTCTTTTTTCTCTCTCTCAAAATGACTGTTCTGGGTTTTCCCAGTCACAGGTTCATTCATGTGGTTAACTCTGACAAAAGAACAGCTTACATTCACAACCAGTCCTGTGAATACAATGGTGATTTCCATTGCTCTCTGTTCTGTGATTTCCATAAGCAGAGAGCTCTTATCAATTCAGAAACATGCAATAAGCAAAATATGAACCTCTTGCATGCGTGTGTACAGTATGCAGTCTCTTGGGGATCCACAGGTCAGGTAGAAGGTTGAGGATGGACTGCACTAAGGTTTTTTTTAATGACTCCTCCCATGGGTAAAGTGGCCAAAGAGACAAAATGGTGGTGAAAGGAAGTAAGAAGCATGTTGCTGTGTATTTCCTTCTACAAATAAACAGATCTCTGCAGGCAACTCACCAGAGGGCAGTGGCCCTGTCCTCTCAGCCATTGGGTGCTTAGTCCACCGGTACTACATTTGATTTAGGTCTGGTGCAGCTCCCTTATCTTACTCTGTGAGTAAATGATGTAAGGGAGTATTCATTACCAATGAAATATGACCAGTAATACAATCTGTAAATAGTTTTTCTTGTGTGTTCTGTTTGCTAAGGTAAACTTGCTTAGTTCCAGGTCTGTTTTAGCTGAATGGCAGTGGGACAATGAGTCAGGCATATTGTTTTGAGGTGTCCCCTCGCTAGCAGCTTAGCGCTTCACAGGAGGGTTATGACTTTTTTGTGAAGAGAATCTGCCTTTTTCCGTAGCAGCAATATCAGTGGCAGGGTATGACACATAATACTTTCCATACTGTACATTACGTCAAAATTACACCAGAAAAACCTGCTGAAAAGGGATGAGATCTTATTTCCCTTAGCTCTTGTTTGTCCCTGCTCCTAACGTTGTTTACTGTAAAATATATATTTTCTTTCATCATTTTGGTGTTTGAAGTTAACCTTTTAACCTTGTTGTATTTTAGCTCAAAGCTGTCCGTGGTCCCTGTGGGTGACACGTGATCTCTACAGTATCTGTAAATGATAAATTATGAGCATGTGTGCACAGACAGAGCTCTCTGAAACATGGGCACTAATGACAGAAAGCTGAACCCTACAGATAAAGCGCACAGAAATAGCCCTCATTCAGCTCCTGTCACGGCTCCAGCTCTACTGTGCCCCTGTATTACCTGAGAAATTTTCATTTTTGTTTGCTTTAAACCAGTTTCCCGTAAATCCTTCAATTGTTGCTTGAGCAAAGAGGAAGTGGTCGCCGTGAAACTTACATTCATAAAAAGAGCGCTTTTTTTTCTCTCAACTGCACTTCAAACGGACGGTTACGGTTGGCTACATGATTTCAAATGAAGATGGCGGTGCAGTCATTTTTAAAACGGGAGTAGGCACCACAGGTTCTCGTGCTCTGAGAGGTTCGGTGGTGTGCTGACTGGCAGCGTGTCTGCAGGCGGGGGGAGCTGCGTGACCGGGGCAGACCTTCAGCATGTGCTCATATTAAAACAGCGCCCAGAGGGGCTGATTATGATAGGATATTTTATATAAAAGGGAAGAAATTGCCCGTGTGAGTTGGAGGCCCATACAGAACATGTGCTGCAGATGCAGTATAATCATTTCTTTCCTGCCTTTATCGCAGATTCAGGTATTTTATCAAAGTGTTGCATTATTTTATCTGGAGAGTTCAGTTTCCCTACAGAGAAAAATCTTGCAATGTACGCTACATTACAGGAAAATGGACTAACACTCCATTTCTCCAGGGCCTCCAAAAGAAGAAGAAATGCATGTTCTGGTTTGTCAAACTCAATACTCTATTTTTGTCTCCCTGTTTCCCTTACCTCTCTCTCTCTAACTCACACACACACACTCACACACAGCAGTGTGTGCTGCAGAAGCAGCAGGTAGCACAGTGCTCTGCTAGGTCTGTGTTAAATATAAATGAAATTGAGCAGTCAGCACCCGCCGTACTGCACCCTTACATCACTGCTGTTAAGGATGTCATGTGACATCTGGGTGGTAGTGAGCATGCTCGTGGTGCAGGCGCCCCACATTTGGCCTGCTTGCCTGTTTCCACGAATGTGGCAGTGAGTGCAGTCACCATGCCTCATGGCTTAGAGTGGAGGAGTCCATTTTATCAGTCCCACTGCTGTGACCCAGCTCTGAGGGGACATGGCGATGGCCCATGGCATCCAGAGCAGTTTATCATTTATGCATGAGTCAGCAGACACTAGTTCCATATTTTAACATATAATTAGTACTTCAGATCCTGGTACTCAACACTGCATGAGACCAAACTACTTTTGGAGAACACATTATGTGAAAACAGAAATATTGTTACAAAATGTTTTTTGAGTTTCATGGATTGGAAAAACAGATCAATCCTATTTGCGGCTCTTTATAATAGAAGAGCTTTTGAGAGTGAGCTCTGTGAAGAGGTGATCTATCACCCTTTACTAAATATAATAGCCTGCGCACGATCTATGCTAAGTTTCATATACGGCTAACACGAGGTCATCTGAAAAGGAACTTGAACTACGCTCAACTCCCATCACAGACTCACAGCGCCATCTGGTGTATGAAGAGTGAATTGAATCTACTCTGAAATTTCATTACTTCATGCATTCCTTGACTCTTTTACTGAGCTGGAGGAATGAAGTTTCATGACACCAAAAATGGGTGGAGCTCTATCTGTCAGTCACCTCTCTTTTTTTTTTGTAAAGAGCAAAAAACTCCTTTTTTCATCTAAGATTTTTAGCTAACTGTTGCACCACTCTCACAATCACTGGCCTTTTATGTCCCCTTTTTTCCAGGAAATAAAAAACACTTAAGTCTATAAATACGTTGCATGACGTATATGCTGCACTATCTGTGTGATACACTGGCAGCAGCATCACCTTTCTGTGATAATGAGCCAAAATCTAGCTGTCATTATCTAAGCTCAGAAGTTCATTCTGGAGTGTAAAATACCACCTCTTGAGTCCTGAAACTCAATGGCAGATACAATATGTAGGAATCATGCACTGATTAATCGTGCAAAGGCTGTCTGTGAGGGTGGATTTGATTGGCCTGTTGGTGCCCTTAGGTTTCTGAGGGTGGATGTGATTGGCCTATTGGTGCCCTCAGGTTTCTGAGGGTGGATGTGATTGGCCTATTGGTGCCCTCAGGTTTCTGAGGGTGGATTTGATTGACTCAGTTTTCTAGCTGTGAATATCCCCTAGCCCACCCATACAAGGCAGATTAGTTAAAAGTAGCAATTGGCCATGCATTTATTAGCAAAGAACATCTCCAAAGTTGGATGGTATTATGTGATAATGGTGGCAGTAGTCAATCAGGCTCATAATTATGATGTCATATTTATGCACCTGACCACCAAAGACATCAAGTGTATAATTCAACATAAGTTCATCTTAAATTTTGTGAAAATAGCAATGCGACATGCAATTCATAATAATCCATAATAAATACACAGATATACAGTATACTTAAAACAGTATGATCTCTGTACATTTTAGATAAATATTAAACTGTCACACCTTCAAAAATTAAAGTTATGTGTGATATTGCAGCCCTTTCATGTAAATTAATGAGTAACCTCTTTGAGAAAGCAGTGCTTTTTTTCCCCACTAGGGAGCAGTATTTCTCCCAATGGACAAGCCTGATGACATCATGCAAGTCACAGCACTATTTCATAGATACTGTGCATTAACATACTATGTAATGTTCACTAATGCATAACATTCAGCCACTCTGGGCATGTCAAACTGCATCAGTCCTGAACTTGAACACACTGAAGGTTTCTGCTGTTACTTAGCTGACAAGCTGTTCTACAGATTGACAGCTCTCTTTCTAAAATATACACTCTTAAATATAGCCCCCCCTCTGTGCCCCTTGCTCATTTATAACACCTATCTCATATATGAATGTGCTCCAAACTGCTGTAAAATGGCTGAAAATAGAAAAGAAGGATACAACCAGATGAACACATTTCACTGGGAAGAATAAAAAGTGAGTAAACAGATTTAATGATATAACTGAATGGGTCATCTGTGTCAGTAGGTTTACAGGTAAGATGACCAGATGAAAATCGTACAGGGACAGCAGTTTGGTTGTGTGGTTCATGGCCCAGAAAAAAAATCAAACACTCAAGCATGGTCGTTTCATTGGAATCCACTAGGTGGCGATGAAAACTTGGAAATGGCAACAGTGGGAGAAACCAGTATGCTTTATGGGCATTAAGCTGTACAGTCCTGTGAAACAACTTAAAATGAACAATGTGGTCTGCTTTCAGTTTATTTCAGCTACATCCTTCAGTTTCCTTTGAGCTGCGAGGCTCTTTAGTGAGTAAAGCTTGCATTCTGTAATGAAGCTAAGGAAGCAAAGGATGAAGCTGAAACCAGTGGGCTATGGGCTCAACTCCCAAATGAAATACAGCCAAAGTTCTGTAAAGCACAGCCAATATCTCAGCCTGTCAGCACTTTAAAACACGTGGTGTGTAAAAACATAAAACATAACTCTGATAAATAATGTTGTAACCAATCATACTGCAGTTTTGTGCCAGCATCATGTGGCAAATGTGAACTTAGAACATATTTTCTGTTTCATCCTGTGGCCAGCTACTCTATTATTATACAACTTTGACATAAAAATGGAGCACATGTACTGTATGTAAGAAAAAGAAGGTAAAAACTCTTCCTTAACTCTGTCTTTCACAGCTCCAAACCGCTGAGATAGCAGTGAATGCTACAGCTGTGCCAAGGACAATCAGAGAGATTCATACAGGCTCAGACCAACTCAGAGAGATTCATACAGGCTCAGACCAACTCAGAGAGATTCATACAGGCTCAGACCAACTCAGAGAGATTCATACAGGCTCAGACCAACTCAGAGAGATTCATACAGGCTCAGACCGACTCAGAGAGATTCATACAGGCTCAGACCGACTCAGAGAGATTCATACAGGCTCAGACCGACTCAGAGAGATTCATACAGGCTCAGACCGACTCAGAGAGATTCATACAGGCTCAGACCAACTCAGAGAGATTCATACAGGCTCAGACCAACTCAGAGAGATTCATACAGGCTCAGACCAACTCAGAGAGATTCATACAGCCTCAGACCAACTCAGAGAGATTCATACAGGCTCAGACCGACTTGGAGAGATTCAAAGAGCCCATGCAGAATCAGGGAGATTCATACAGACTCAGGGAAGATTTGGGGAGATTCAAAATAATTCAGGGAGAGTGAGAATGATTAGGGGAGACTCGGAGTGATTCAGAGAGATTCTGAATGTTTTGGGCAGTGTCAGTGAGATTCAAAAGGATTTGGGCTGACTGAGACGCAGAATGACTTTGGGAGATTCAGAAAGAATCAGAATGATTTAGGGCGACTCAAAATGACTCAGGGAGATGCAAAATGATTTGGTTGGACTGAGTGAGACTCAATGATTTGAGCTGACTTTGGGAGACTCGGTGTGATTCAGACTAAGGCAGAGGGCCCAGCTGCAGGTGGCAGGGTTTAGCTGGAGCGAGTCAGGCGGCTGTGACTCACAGCCTTCATGTGGTCTGCTTCCAGAAACTTCCCAGAGTCCCGAGGGGCCTGAGAGTCTCCCCACCACACCCCCACAACCCGGCTGCCCCCCGCCCCCCCGGGGGGTGCCAGGTGTGTGGCAGAGTTCAGCGAGTTCAGACAGCTCCTCAAATAGTGTACTGATTCACAAAGTGCGTTCCGCGCTGCAGCTGGGTGTGGCGCAGCACACACACCACACACACACACCCACACGCATTGCTGGCACTGGGCACCACTGGCTCAGTGTGAGTAGCTTGTTTTCACATCACTGGGGTTTTCACTCCCATCGCTGGTTCATTGTGTGGCCGAGACAGTCCTGGATCTCCATCAAAGCTAACAGATTAGTAACACTGTGCTGGGTGTTAAATTACCCTGTCTGAGAGGAGTTTTACACTAAATACAACCACATCTCTACTGCTGAGTTACTGTGCAACCTGATCATTTCTCTCCTGGTAACTGAGTCAAAAGTCTATGACCTTCTATTAATAAATGTATTGTTGTTATTGTTATTAGCAGTATTAGTAGTAGTAACAGTAGTAATAGTGATAGAAGGACTACTACTATAATGTTTAGACAACTGTGCTCGTAACTCAGAGGTTAGCAGTTCATTTTTCAGACAGGGCACTGGGCTGAGTTTCTTCATTAAATACTCGGCTGTGTAAAAGGATGGTGTGTTAAGAGGTGTGCAGCGCAGGGTATGCAGTGAGGTACAGAATCCCACCGAGGCATTTCCATTCTCTCCTCAATGAAAACATGGCCTCTGTCTTCCTCTGTCTTTGTCATTCCGTTCCTTTTAGCCTGAGTGTGGTGTGTAGGTATGTGTGCTGATGCTCTGTAGGGAATCATGGGTATTGATTATCTAACCCTGCCACGCCCCCTCGCTCCACGCTCATCTTTCATCCCTCCGTTTCCCTGCTGTGCGCTGAAACGAGCTGTTCTTGCAGAGGGGTCCGGCGGGATTTGGAATGGAGCCAATATTGATTGGCTGTTTTGTGCTGCGCAGCCGGCTCCTCGCAGAGCCGAGGTGGGAAAGTGAGGATGAGCGCTTTCACACGTGAGATTAGCGATTGGTGGCCCAGAGGGGCTGGGGGGACAGGGGCCACCCGTCATAATGGCAAAGTCCTGACAAGACACCATTCACTGCAGGAGGGCAAGAAGAGCTGCATCCGTTTCTGTTCGTGTGTTTCACTCCCGCCGGATTATTTCAGTAGTTTATCGATGAGCTCCTGAAGGACAGTCACACGCTGCTCTCTCATCCCCGTATTGAACATGTCGCTGTGATCTATGAGTGAACCTGCGTCAGAATCCACAGCTAATTATCTGTGCCAGGGCAGCTGGTGGAAATACAGTACAAATCTTTACGCACACACACACACACAGAAACATATATAATATAAACACATATACACTTTCTCTCGCACACACACACACAAAAACATATATAACATAAACACATATACACTCTCTCACACACACACACACACACACACACACACACATACATATATAAAACACATATACACTCTCTCACACACACACACACACACACACACACACACACACAGAAACATATATAATATAAACACATATACACTCTCTCTCTCTCTCTCACACACACACACACACACACAGAAACATATATAATATAAACACATATACACTCTCTCTCACACACACACACACACACACCAATCTCCCAAAAACAGAGCCAATCAGCCATGCTTCATTATATTGATGATAGGTACAGAGATCATGTGTTGCCCTTGTGTGGAATGTTCCTGGCACATTCAAATAGCTCTTCAAGATAAATCCCAAAAACACACTTCAGTACATTGTCAGCACGCTTCCAAGTGTGAAAGAACATCTTTTTAAAGAGAGGTCCTGGTCATTGGACTGGTGAAGAGTTGAATATTTTTGGGCTGCTCCAGGAGATCACCCCTTTACTGCCGTTCTGTTTATGAGGCCCGCCTGGTTGCAGTTTTAATGGCGCAGAAACATCATAATCATGATGTGAAGCTCGGTTTTGTGAATGCTTCATCTTAAGTGGTAAATATGATACATGTACTGTATGTATAAGAATATAAATTCAAATGGAAATTCTTTTTGTAAAACCTTCCAGCCAGCAGACTGAAGGGGTCTCTGTCTCCTCGTGTGCTTCTGTTGAGCGGGACGTTGATGTCGTGAGTGGGTGGGGCTCTGAGGGCGTGGCCGTCCTGAGGGTGGGGCCATGCTGTGCTGAACGTCTGGGGGCCCAGCGGTGAGGTCATGTTCTTGTTGTAGCTGGTATAGATTACACACTATGGCCGCCCATCGTACTCTCTCTAATGAGATTTCTGCCCCTGATTCAGAGCCCAGCCTCATCTTTATGTGTGAGTGCGACAGTGCGGCTGCAGTGTGCAGGCCCCCTGTGTGGAGTCTGCTTTCTCACAGAGACACAAACACTCCGCACTTACAGTTTCACACTGTTACACCTCACAAGAGCCATGAGGGGTGGAGCTCACACGCCAGTCATCACCCTGCTCCAGCCAATCAATGCTCTTTTGACGTGCCTTGGCGCTTTAGTGATGTTGAATGTGTACTCACTGGTCATGTGGACCGGGTGGATGTACTGCTGCTCTCTGCCACTGAAAAGGGCCTCAGCTGAAGGACGAACGTAAAACTGGGCTGCGCAAGTCCTCATGAAACGAACTGCAGTCAAAGCAGAAACATTCTTACGCTGGTCCTCAGCCGCTTAAAAGGTCAATGTGATGATTTGGCATTATTAAATGATTATCAGCTTTGTCAGGAAATATTTATCGAATCTCATGACCTCTCCTCCATGTTGCCAATATCACAGTTAATAATCATAATCACGACAGTGAGAAAAATACATAAAATGAACATTTTTGTCAAAACAGTGAAACTGTAATATGATGTAACATTATGCAATGTAAACGCAAAGATCCACCGGGCTGATATTGGTCATGAAAGCGCTTGTTTCCTAGAAGCAGAGCCCACCTCTCATCGCGTTTGTTTTTTTTGGTGAGAGATCAAAGCTCAAGACGACGTGTGTCTCGTTAGGTTTGGTCTGTGACTCGCGAGGTTCCTCTCTTTTGAGCACACCTGCTGCTCTGGTGACGGTCCACATTGCGGTTTGTCACCTGCAGCTTAACACGAAAAAACGTGCCCCTGTTTTGTGTAACAGAGGTTTAAAAACCTGTAAACAGAAATTCATGTTATCTGAAAATATGGTATTGGTATTAAGAAAAACAATATTTACAGAGAAAGCAAAGCGGGCGAAGGAGGTAGGATTTTGCATTTGCTAAGGGTAAGGAAACATTACTGAAAACTGCGACAACTCTCACATGCTTTTGAACTCAGTCTGTGAATTCATAGAGGGTAAAACAATTATTTATCTAGGAACTGTATTAGCAGTGACTTGAAGATGTTAAATACTGGGTTTGCTAAGTGGTGTCCTCCCTATTCTCTTCAAATGAAGTATCAGATCTGGGCCCTGTATTCACAGAGCATGGCTGAGGAGGATTGCTGATCTGTGATCAGTTTTGTCTCTATGCTCATCATGGAGATGTTTAGGAAATGGCCATGGGAAAACTGATTCTAGATCAGCACCCTTACTCCGAGATGCCTTAAGACTGTGGGCCCAGATATGCACAGACAGTGAATGGGGATCAGCTGAAATACATTCCCTGCTTCACCCTCACAGACCGTAAACTGTTAGTCACTGATGTAGACCAGTATCAGGTAACATTCAGCAAAAGTGTTATATTGGTTAAGTGTTATAAGTATTATATTGGCAAGCAGCTGTATATTGTTATGAGATTTACAGTGGCATAATACTATCAAAGCTATCACGTACAAAATATTGGTGTGGAACTTTAAACTGTAGAAAGTAAAAATATAATCTCTTGCCACCCTCGACAGTTTCCATGCTTCTTAGAAAGCTGTAGCCTAAAACTGCTCTTGCTGGTACAGAATACCTTTATTTGGCAGACCCTTTCATCATATTCTCAAAACACAGTCTCCTCAAAGAAATGAGTTAAACTAGAGCCATCAGTTAGCATGCTCACACAGAATCACTGTGGGAATAGCTTCCATTAAATGGCCTCTGTCTCTCTTCTGTATTAACATTGAAATTCAGTGCTGTTCTTTTCTCTGGTCCATCTCGGGGAGTTTTAAACAGGCTGTGGGTGTATTTATGAGTGTTCATCAATCTTAACAGGTTCTCAGGGCAGAAAGGAGGAGGATGTGGACATAAACCCTGGCCACAGCGCTGAGGAGCCATGGCAGAACCCTCAGTACCCTCCCTACCCCAGGGCCCAATCCAGCAGCTGAGCTCATCCCAGCAAGGACCTGGAGAGCAGCCGGTCTGGAGGTATGTCACATGATCTCTCACACTGTCCCCACCTCAGCCACACACACACTCACACACCCCTGCACCTTCACACACACAGTCAGATACGCCAGCACCTACACACACACACACACACACACACACAGTCAGATACTCCAGCACCTACACACACACACACACATACACAGTCAGATACTCCAACACCTTCACAGGAAAATACGCGCTGACTGCATCATCCTCCCTGAAACAGACTCTGGCTCCACGTCAGCGAGAGCACGGTCCTCCAAAAGCTAACTCACAGACATTTCACATCTCAGCCCACAGCCAAACATCACTGTCTCTTTCAGGTCTCTGCCAGCACAGAACAACAAAAGCCGGAACTTTCCGGGGGGTTTTGGCCGCCTCTCGTTTCTGGGAATGTGTGCCATGCGGTCAGATGCAGTTCTGAGTGACCCATAAAGGATCGCAGAACAGGACAGGAAATGGGAGGGGCAGCGTAATATCTGCCCTTCTGTCTCTGCCATGGGGAATCAATTAAGCCCCAGCTGGTCCCCCAGCAGATACAAAGGCCTGAGTCACCCCCCACCGCTTACCTCCGCAGCTCTTATCAGCAGCTCACTGCCAGGGGCACAGATCTCACACTGCACTCTGTGCTGAGACACAGATCTCATACGGCACCCTGTGCTGTGTGACACAGATCTCACACTGCACTCTGTGCTGAGACACAGATCTCATACGGCACTCTGTGCTGAGACACAGATCTCATACGGCACCCTGTGCTGAGACACAGATCTCATACGGCACCCTGTGCTGAGACACAGATCTCACACTGCACCCTGTGCTGAGACACAGATCTCATACGGCACCCTGTGCTGAGACACAGATCTCACACTGCACCCTGTGCTGAGACACAGATCTCATACGGCACCCTGTGCTGAGACACAGATCTCATACGGCACCCTGTGCTGTGAGACACAGATCTCATACGGCACCCTGTGCTGAGACACAGATCTCATACGGCACCCTGTGCTGAGACACAGATCTCACACTGCACCCTGTGCTGAGACACTGCACGGCACCCTGTGCTGAGACACAGATCTCATACGGCACCCTGTGCTGAGACACAGATCTCATACGGCACCCTGTGCTGTGCTGAGACACAGATCTCATACGGCACCCTGTGCTGAGACACAGATCTCATACGGCACGGCACCCTGTGCTGTGAGACACAGATCTCATACGGCACCCTGTGCTGAGACACAGATCTCATACGGCACCCTGTGCTGTGAGACACAGATCTCATACGGCACCCTGTGCTGAGACACAGATCTCATACGGCACCCTGTGCTGAGACACAGATCTCATACGGCACCCTGTGCTGAGACACAGATCTCATACGGCACCCTGTGCTGTGAGACACAGATCTCACACTGCACCCTGTGCTGAGACACAGATCTCATACGGCACCCTGTGCTGAGACACAGATCTCATACGGCACCTGTGCTGAGACACAGCTGAATGGCACCCTGTGCTGAGACACAGATCTCATACGGCACCCTGTGCTGAGACACAGATCTCATACGGCACCCTGTGCTGAGACACAGATCTCATACGGCACCCTGTGCTGTGTGACACAGATCTCATACGGCACCCTGTGCTGAGACACAGATCTCATACGGCACCCTGTGCTGAGACACAGATCTCATACGGCACCCTGTGCTGAGACACAGATCTCATACGGCACCCTGTGCTGTGAGACACAGATCTCATACGGCACCCTGTGCTGAGACACAGATCTCATACGGCACCCTGTGCTGTGAGACACAGATCTCATACGGCACCCTGTGCTGTGAGACACAGATCTCATACAGCACCCTGTGCTGAGACACAGATCTCATACGGCACCCTGTGCTGTGAGACACAGATCTCACGGCACCCTGTGCTGTGAGCACTCATACGGCACCCTGTGCAGAGACACAGATCTCATACGGCACCCTGTGCTCATACGGCACCCTGTGTGAGACACAGATCTCATACGGCACCCTGTGCTGAGACACAGATCTCATACTGCTGAGACACAGCACCCTGTGCTGAGACACAGATCTCATACGGCACCCTGTGCTGAGACACAGATCTCACACTGCACCCTGTGCTGAGACACAGATCTCATACGGCACCCTGTGCTGAGACACAGATCTCATACGGCACCCTGTGCTGTGAGACACAGATCTCATACGGCACCCTGTGCTGAGACACAGATCTCATACGGCACCCTGTGCTGTGTGAGACACAGATCTCAGATCTACGGCACCCTGTGCTGAGACACAGATCTCATACGGCACCCTGTGCTGAGACACAGATCTCATACGGCACCCTGTGCTGAGACACAGATCTCATACAGCACCCTGTGCTGTGAGACACAGATCTCATACAGCACCCTGTGCTGAGACACAGATCTCATACGGCACCCTGTGCTGAGACACAGATCTCATACGGCACCCTGTGCAGAGACACAGATCTCATACGGCACCCTGTGCTGAGACACAGATCTCATACGGCACCCTGTGCTGAGACACAGATCTCATACGGCACCCTGTGCTGAGACACAGATCTCATACGGCACCCTACGGCACACAGATCTCCCTGTGCTGAGACACAGATCTCATCTCACGGCACTGCTGAGACACAGCTGAGACCTGTGCTGAGACACAGATCTCATACGGCACGTGCACCCTGTGTGCTGAGACACAGATCTCATACGGCACCCTGTGCTGAGACACAGATCTCATACGGCACCCTGTGCTGTGAGACACAGATCTCATACGGCACCCTGTGCTGTGAGACACAGATCTCATACGGCACCCTGTGCTGAGACACAGATCTCACACTGCACCCTGTGCTGAGACACAGATCTCATACGGCACCCTGTGCAGAGACACAGATCTCATACGGCACCCTGTGCTGTGAGACACAGATCTCACGGCACTGAGACACAGCACCCTGTGCTGAGACACAGATCTCATGCAGAGACACAGATCTCACACTGGCACCCTGTGCTGTGTGACACAGATCTCATACTGCACCCTGTGCTGAGACACAGATCTCATACGGCACCCTGTGCTGAGACACAGATCTCATACGGCACCCTGTGCTGTGAGACACAGATCTCATACGGCACCCTGTGCTGAGACACAGATCTCATACGGCACCCTGTGCTGTGAGACACAGATCTCATATGGCACCCTGTGCTGAGACACAGCCCTCATACGCCACCCTTTGCTGAGACACAGCCCTCCCTCGGTATCCTGCATGGTCTCACCTGTCCACTTAGCAGTTAAAATGTAACAAAAACACAGTGTGATCTTCCTCTCTGGTTTTGGGAGGCATTCAGTGACAGACTGTCGATGCTCTCTGTAGATAGTGGGTAGAGTGTTCAGGCCTGGGCCTGATGCTGTGATGGGTCACTCTGCGTGGCCCTCTGTGAGTGCCCAAAGCCAGCCCATACTTATTTCACTATCATTCCCCAATCTTTGGTCTGCTCTGACAGCAGCGCTTCTTGACAGTGTCGTGACTGCCAGGCGCATGGCTGCACATGGAACCTCTGACGGTGGTCTAATCTCAGAGTGGAATAGAGTGGGTGTGTGCATGTAGTCAGATAAGTGGATGAGAGTCACTGGAAAGAATGAAAAGTGAATGCATGATTGAGCTGTAATGGTAAATGTGAAGCAGGGGAATCAAACTCAAAAGTGGCTGTGATTCACTTCCTTCAGCCTCCCCCACACACTGCTCTCTGCACCTATCCCTGTTTCCAGGACTCATGGCTGGCCCTGCCCTCCACCCACAGCCCCAGGAATGCAGCAGTGGACTCCCCATCTTTCACCACTTCACTTTTACTTTCTGAACTTCCTCTGAGCAGAGCGCTGTCTTGCTATATTCCAGCAGGCCTTGACAGATTTCCCCTTTGAAACTGCACGAGTTTTACTTTCAGTAAAGGTTCAGACACTCGGCTCCATACCATTCAGCCTTCGATGAACATGGGAAGGCGTTACGCACGCCGAATGCGGGCTGTCTGACGGCACAGTCCCACTGGGGTACTGCTCTTGTGCGAAACAGAGCTGATTGCATTGAGTATCTGCTGCAGTGTTTGGCTCAAAATGTGGCATGGGTTTGACACAAGTATGATGTGAAACTTATGTGTGTGCAATGGTTACATTCCAAAATGTCACTGCTACAAACTGAACTTCACCCTGACATAGATCACACATCTGGGTTTTTTTTATACATTATGTAATATTGATTTTCAATTATTCTGATATTATACCACGGTTTGATTAAATACTCGTTTCTGATTGGCTGGAGGGGTGTGCATTATTTCCCAGTGAATGCAGGGTAATAATGCACAGATATGAAGCAGTTCTAGTGAAAGTGGCCTTATCACTGTTCAAAATGAATATGCAAGCTAAACTTAACTTTACTGAATATTCCATTTACAACGGAACATAACGGCAAAACAACATACACACCGAACACAGCACCACAGCGAGATCAGAATTTTCAACCTCAAGTCTCCCACGTACCTCGTTTGATCTACCACATTCAATGTCAAACTTAACAATAAATGGAAATGTTCAATTGAATTTAAATACATGAGTACGATGTAGCTTATAGCCGCCGTTTCCACATACGCACGTTTAAGATCACGGACAGGAATGTAACGTTATCCACTTCACCAGCTAAGTGGACATTGCAGCTGGCTATATCAGAATTTTTTAGTTTGTGGGCTAAGTTACTGTAGTTTCATTAGCCAAAGCTTAGATGTATAATGTATAGTATGTTTTAATGTAGGCTAATTTAGTACGTTTGAAAATAATTTTTAAGGTTAGGGTGTGTCAAGCTAGCTATATGAAAGGACTATAGTCTGCAGATGTGCGCATATTGTAATATATATTTTGTTTAAAAATAATAAAATATTAGCCTAATACAAATATTACAATCTAATACACGGGCTGAATTATTTCTTTGGTAAGTAGCCGTGGTATAAGCGGAATAAACTTCTCCTGGCGGTGCAGTTTTATGGAAATAAACCACTTCAGGGTGGTTTGATGCGACCCTGAGGCGAGGCCAGGGGCCCGTTAACCGCCCTGTCCTGGTTTATTTCCATAGAACTGCACATCCAGTTGTTGTATATTCCTTACACATGGTATTTTTGTTGATCCCCTGTCCAACACAAACGGCTCATTTTCATATTGCTCTGTGAATTCTGGTGCTCGCCAACCCTTATTAGCCCTGCCTGCCACACTGGGGGCGTTTCACTGCAGCGTCCATGAGCCAGGGTGAGCGCAGTGCGGGAATGCAGCGAGACGTACGGAGGGCTCTGGCGCGGAAGCGTGGGAATATTCTACAAAGGCTGGTCACATGGCCCGTGTGCATCTTTAATTGCGCCTCATGAGACAGTCTCAGCCCCATGTGACCAATCTGTGTGCCATGGCCAGCCCGTCAGACGCCATCGGGCGGAGCTGAAAGCACGCCTCTCCTGATCAGCAAGATGGAGGGCAGAATACCTTTAGCTTTCAGGGTACCTGATCCCATTTCACTGTGTTATAATCACTGCAGTCAGACTTTTTATCACAGGGATATTAATCTTTCATTTAAACACAGAAAGTTGATACACACTCAGGTTCTGATTATTATTTAAAGTAAGCATGAATGGCAAATAAAACTGCTTTATGGAATCATTTTTTAACATTGTAATTATCTCGATTTAAAGTCAGCAAAACGCAGCGGCTGAAAGCGTGGTGTCAGACCTTGTGTTTAAGCGCTCACCCCGACTGACCCCGACACGTCAGAGAAGGGTTTGTCAAACAGAAACAGTGTGTGTGCGTGATTACTCACTGGGCCAGTACAGAGTGAGAATCAGAACAGAAACCTGGAGTGTGGAGTATATTTAGCTCAGAGATCCCGTAATCAGAGCAGCAGCGATGGCTCTGCTGGATCTCCTCTTTACGGCAATATGACGCTTCACCCCGGAGGCACAACGGAACTGGCCAGCTCCTCCCACATCTGCCAGCCAGAGTTCTCCTCCATGATATCTGCCAATGAAAATCACTAATGAATCATGGGGAGGCCACATTTGCATATGATTATTAAAATGATATGTGAAATATATTCGTTGTAATATTTAAAAACATGTGCCAGCATGAAAGTGACCAGGATGGCACAGTCGCCCCTTGTCTCCAGTAGGTTTTACTCTGCTGTGGTAAATGATGGAGCCCTGGCAGGCTCTGACAGGGACGGTAGAGTGGGGCACCCCGCCTTGCCGGCCCGGATGCAGCACCGGTACTGCCTGATTATCTTCAGTCTGTGTTAAAGCCCATTTCAGCCCAGCAGAGCGGGTACAGGAAACGAGTGAACATGCCCTTTAGACTGTGCTTGTTCCGTTCTGAAACAGAATAACATACAGCCTTAAAAAGACGGACTCTGTTCTGACAGAGTTGCTTTTGCCCTCATTGGGCCTGATGTTGTTTGATGGGCCCAGGCCAAAGCCTCATGAGTAGTGTAGATGCCCGACGGTTCTGGAGCCCGGCTGTTCCAGAGCCCGACTGTGTTGCTATCTCCCTCCCCACAGCCCACGTCTGAGCCCAGCCCAGCGCTCATTTGTGCCGTGTTTCCCCATTCATCCAGCTCAGTGTGAGCAGACGGACACTCTCGTGAACAAGTGCTGCTTTACTCCTCAGAGTCCCAGATGCTGGTAGGTTCTACTCCAGCACATAGACAGGCTGTACTGGCCAGACATGGTGGCCCAGCGCCCTGTGAGGTGAAGTCACCTCAGTGTTTTAATCTTTCTGTTTACAGCCTGCGCTCACATTTCAGCCCCCCTGCTGAATACAAGTGGAAGGACCACATGTGTCCTCTCCTCAAACCTTCATTTATAATTAGTGATGGCAATAGAGACTGCCCACAATTTAGAGCAACAGGAAAGTGATGTTTGAATTCTGTTTGTGGTCAGCAAGAAGGGATTTCTTCACTGGTGCACACAGCTGGGCTGTTTGTAATGATTGTCCGGGTGTAGTTTGGGGATCTGGGCTGTTTGGCGTTTGCTTTAAGTAGTGGAGTGAACATGCAGGATAAAACCACAAGGAGAGCTGAGATAGTCGTGGGAAGTCCAGACTAAATGAAATGAACATCAGCACAAATGCTCAAGCGCTTACAGTCACTAACGCATTCACAGGACATCAGTGTCATGAGGCACCACAGCGGAGGTCCTGAGTAATGTGTATGCACTGCTGTAGTGTTAGCAGAGTATTCCATACCCACAGATACTCACAGACAATGTACAGTACTTTACTGGAAACGCACACAACGCTGTAGCACGCAGATATTGTAGAGCGGTGGTCTCCAACTCAGGGCTGTATGTCTGACGTTTTGCACTCTAAATGGGGTCAGTTACTCATTCGGCCCTGTGGAAGTGACTCACAGCAGCTGGCATTTACGCGCAGAATCCCTCTCTCACTTCACATGCACTGTGCGGAGTCCAGCGGAGCCAAACCCAGCGCGCACTCAGCCCTCAGAGGCCAACGGTTTGAGACCACTGTGTCTCACCATGCAGTAACTTATTTCTTTTTAAAATCTGCTAAGATATTTTTGCTATGTACACAATATAAAGCATTTCAATTTGTAATAGTTTATATGTGTATGACAACACATATTGTCAGCACATATTTCTTAAACAGCATTTGTACAATTTTCCTTTCAGGGTGATCACTGTTGTTCCATATTTATGTACTTAATGATCATAAATGTGGAAAATGACACTTCTATATTGTTGTTTATAGCATGGTCTAATCTTTAGTAATCTGTAGACTCCTTCTCTCCTAATGAGTTTATAAATTGGTCATGGAAAGGTTATGAAGTGATGTTGATATGGACTGAGCTAGCCTGCTGTAATTTGTAGAAACATATAATATCCCAGCAGGCTGTGAATTAGTGAGACTGAGATGTGTTGTTCATTCTGGAACCGTGAGCCCCACTGGCACATATGAAACTGGTTGAAACCGCTCTGTAACCTGTGTGAAACTTGCCTGTGTGGATGCTTTTATCAGAAATCTGTGTTGTTTTGTATTGACTTCTGAAAAGTCACATGTTTGATTTATTTGGCCCATTGTTCTGGTAACTCTGGTACTTTGCCATAACAACCGGTTTTGAGTGGGTGATGACAAATGAGGTAAAAGCAGTGATTGCTCATACATAGACATAATTATTACTGATTTATGTAATTTAACCGTTGCTCCCAGTCCCTAAAAGTGTTTTGAAATTTTGAGTTTGTGTTGTATTTATGATAAATGTATGGGCTTCTAATGATTCAAGGGACATATACGAGAGAAATATATGAGATTTAAGCTTAAGGGAATGGCTTAAATCTCATAGTACTATACCCAGCTTGTATAGTAATGTAGTATTGTAGTAATAGTACTGATTTTAAAATGTAATGTAATAATGTTTAAAGAGCCTAATGCTGGAGTCCAGACTGGCCTGGGCTTGGTTAGCGCTGGAGGTAAGATGGGCTGAACTTGCTTCACCAGGAGACCTGTTTGAAGAAACTTGTGTTGCCCAGAGTGGTGTTGGAGGACCAGTAGTCAGCTGCAAACCCTCTGAACCAAGCAATGCACCCAGTTTCCCAGTGCAACGATGGGGACACTGTGCTGGATGTGCTGTGTAAGACAGGACGCTAAAGTGAGTGCAGGGGGTTCCCCGATATTCTGGCCAAATTCCCTGCCTGGCAGTGTGGTTATCCACAGCCCTGGCCCTTTAATTCTCTAACTCATCACCTCTGGGAGTGTGCAATGTTGTTTCTGGTACAAAATGGTTGCTGTGAATCACTGCATTTAGCCCTTTTCCCATCTGAATCAAACGACTGTTCTCCAGCCCCGCTGAGTGACTCCCACAGACTCAGGAGGAAGCCAAACACTTGTGTGTCCTCCTCATGTGATGACCCGCCCTCACTGCTTTCCACCAATCACAAACTGTCCATATTGACAGAGGAACATGAAGTCAACATATGATCAGTGTGCAAATCTTTCAGGCACCCGGCCGGCCAGTAGAGGCAGGTAGAGAGTGATGAGTTGGAGGACTTTAATGGGCTTAACCCCTTTTCTTCCCCAGCAAAGCTGAGCTGACATAGACCTGACCTCAATGGCAGGGCCATGAGTGAATAATGAATCATCTCCATGATATTTCAGGAATGCATCTACTTATGCTTACTACTTTTCTATACCTTCTGAGATGTTACTACTTTTCTATAGTTAATGTAAGGAATATGTAGAAGGTATTTGACTAATTTGTGCCATTTTGGTGTGAACAGGCCAAAAACACTACTCACCAGTGCAGAGAGTATCCGGCACAATGTCACACCTGGAGTTGAATACCCAAAGGGTCTTTGCCTCAGGCGTTTTCCCGGGATGTCCGCTCTCAGTGCTGTGTTCGTTTTATCTGGTTTCTCATAATGATGAACATGGCAATATTTAAACCATCAATTTTTTCCCTTGAGAAGAATGCATGCAGCGATTAGTCCCATGACCTGCTATTCTTAGAACTTCCTGCCTGGGAACTCAGAGCGGGTGGAAGTGTTTGTTTTAGGAGAGACTTTCCCAAATGATTCCCCTTATTCTTGTTTTTTTTTTCTTGCTGAAATCCACTGTGGTTTCACTCCCATTTCCAGCCTAATGAATGTTTTTTCACTGATGCTGGTTTAACTGAAGCGGAATCCACTTCTGTGCAGCAAGTTAAGGCATTCGCCCCATCAGAACATTATCTATTATTACCATTACTTTGCTAGTGCTGAATTGTGCTTCAACTTGGTTTAATAAGCTGGTGTTTTGGGTGTCTGAGTTCTGAATGCTGACAATCTCATTGGTTTCATTTTTGGCCTACTTTCATCATGCAGAATGAAAAAACGGGCAGACAGCGGACACACACAGAACTGTTTGAGCAGGGGGGCTGAGCAGTTTGGTGGAAAAGACTGTATGGCATTTTGGCTTGTGGATACTTTCAGCTCTGAAATTTTTTCAAGGTGGTGGCATTTTTCGTTTTCTCACCCTGAGTGACATTCTAAAAGCGGGCGAATGAACGGTGTGTTCCAGGCGGTGCGCAGGCATGCCTGGCGGCTGTCAGCTGCCATGGCAACGGCATGGGAATCCAGGGAGCTGGCTGGAGAGGTGAAGCCCTCCCGCGTGGCAAGTGGGGATCCTGAGAAGGTGACCAGTCACCAGTGGCGGTATGAGAGGAACGCAGCAGGAGGAAGTGGCGGTTTGGTGAGTCAGCACGCTGTGAGCAGTCGCGTTCCATTAGCTCTTCAGCGCTGCTCTTTTTTCTCTCTGACTCATTTGGATATCTGTACTCCCTGAGGTGGGTGGGTGGGGGAGAGACTGTAGGACATTAATCAACTGTGTGTGGGAAGCAACTTGTTTTCAGACACATTGCAATGAAACCAAGCTCATGGCTGTAGAAACATCTCAATATTCTTCTCTTGTGTTCTTGCTTCAGAGGTGTGGGGGAACATCAAGGACAGAGACCTTGGTAAGAGAATGATTGTATGAATGGTGTTTTCATCTCTTCTGTCTTTCCTGCAGTTGTGTTGTCTCTTGCGCTCTGGCCGGTAATCTTGCACTTGGTTTTTGGCACGCGTTGTGTTAAAGTTCATGCGAAAATAAGGCTGTTGCTGGGTACTGTGTGATGACATGTACATGAGGCTTGTTTAAGTCAGAGAATACAGGCATGTAACTCTAGCACTGTAACGGAAACTAATGTCACCCATGACTGTGATCCATTCAACAGCACTGCAGTACAGACTGAGTCAGCACAATCTCGCAGGTATTAAGTATGTATTATAGATGTATTGCACTTTAAGGTTTCCTTGGGAAGTCATGCCTCCTCCATTCCTCTGTGCTTGTCCTTCCATATCAGTTATAGCTTTGAAATCCCTGTTCCCGCACTGTCCTGTGCTGTACAGTGACAGAGTGCTTAACCCTTGATAGCTTGTATGATGGGAGCATTTTTTTTACCTTGTTTTGATATTTGAGTCACTGAGCTGTTGTGTGTTTCAGGTGACACATTTCTTTAACATGCAGTAAGGCAATATTGCAGAAATATTGGAAAGGTCCAGTCAGCAGTATTTAGCTCGATTTAGAGATTGCGTGTCGAAAACATTTGTAGTACGGGTCAGTCATGCTGTGGTTGTGCTCTGTTCTTAAGAACTGAGTCATTCACTGAATATTGCAGTGGAAGCAGTGAAAAATATCATGGCTTGAACTGTTTATTTAAAAAAAAACACACACACACACACACATCTATGTGACCAGTCTAAACTCGTGGGTCTGTATTTACATTCTCACTGTAGCCAATATGGATTGGCTGACACTGCTTTTGACTGAACTGTATTCACATTGCAGTGCTTGACTGTGGAAAAGGTGGCTTACTTGAAGCGTCTGTTTCTCTCTGTCATTGATGACCCAAGGGCTGTATGTGGAAGGCATACCATATTGGTCACTTTCACTTTAATGAAAACTTTTTTGATAAGAAAAAAAAACTCTGAATTCCACACCATGTTGTAGTCACTGTCAGTACTTATGATTAGGTTGGCTGAAAATACCCAACATGGTGGCCAAATTTGGTCAAGAGAAAAAAATGAGGAAAAATCGTAATTACTGCAGTCTATGTGGATTTCTCTGTCACACTGAATTAAATAAAGAACATCTCTTAAAGCCGTGTCCCCTGGTTTACACAGGCTGTTTAAACAGAGGCCTCTGAATAGGGTCTACAGATCTACATTTTCAATGACAGGTAGCTTCATGGGAAAAAATCATGTGACCTCACAGATGGCAGCTATAAGCCAAGTGATGTGCACTGTATCCTAATAAATAAATGAATGAATGAGTCACTTTCATTCACTGTGGATCAGCTGCTGTCATATGTGCTTTATACACACTGCGGCCCACACTCAAAAACATAACCAAATCATAAAGACATTATTTATCCTAGCTGCAATGAAATTTGTAAAAGTAAAATTTTGGCATTCAGAGATTAAACATCTTAATCATCCTAATACAAATCTATGGTATGTACCGTCTGTCATAGATGTCAGCTACAGGGTGACATTGACTTTTTATAAATAGGCTACATTTTTTTGTGTTCATATTTGCATGTAGTCTATTCATTTGAAATTTATAATGCCCTATTCGATATATTTGATAATTCCAACAACAATAAGACTGAATATCTTTATTGAATGTCCTTTAAAATACTTCTACAATGATAAAATGTTTCCTACTAATCACGAGTGAAGATTCTGAGGTAAATATAAAAAGTTAGCTACTTAGCTGGCTGCTTAGTACAGCTACCCCATAATTGTCATATTTGATTCTGAGAAAAAATGGTGACATGCTGGAGTAAATCATTCTTGAGGTGCAAAAAACCCAATTCTGTACAACAAAATCAGCCCTACATTACAGATGGTTCCTAGTTTTTGCAGGTTTAACTCCAGTCCTGGAGGAAGACTGTTTGCACAGTTAAGACTCTTACTTAGGCCTTGGAACAAGATATGAGCAGATACAGTGGCTCAAAAAGTCTGAGACCACATTGAACATTTTTTCAACTTTTTTCATGTAAACCTGGAAATAATCTGAAAGAATTCATAGGGATTTTGAAACATTTAAAGAGAAGTTGTGTCACTAAAAATGAAGAGGAAATAATTAAGATTATGAACTAGGTCTGGGTCAAATTTAAGCATATTTATGACATTGACCCTGTCAGTGCCTTTGTAGAAAAGGTCAGACCCCATTGAACATTTATGGGGCAGTTAAAGGCCATGTGATAACATGGGTCATCAGGTTCTGCTCAAACTTGTGGAGTCCATGCCAGCTCCAGTGCACCCTGGCATTAAAACAGAAGGGGGACATACCAAAAACTAAGACATTCTGGAAATTCATGTACATTCTTCAAAGAAACAGCCTTTCACTCAAATTGTTAATGTTATTAAATTATTAAAGAATGCAAAATACAAGCTCTTTCACAAGTGCTCTCACTGCATGTTAAGTGGTTAAATGAAGCACTTTCGTGTGCTGAAACAGAGAGGAAAGCAGGAGACACTGGACCCTCTAGCAGTTCTGAGATCCCTTATCTGGTGTAACTGTGAGCGGGAGGCAGCAGGCAGGGCTGTGAACGACGCGTCACATGACTGCAGACCTCAGAGCCAGTGCAGAGCTAACGCAGGCCCCTGGCTTTCACCGACAGCCTGTTATGAGTGTGAGAACGCTTTCATTATGTGTGTGTGTCAGCGTGCTTCCTGCCCCCCCCCCCCTTTCAGACTGCAGGTGATGATTTGAGCTGCCGTCACACTCAGGTTCAGATTAATGCTACTGTACGATTCAGGCTGGTGTCATGAGAGGATGGGGATTCTACACTGATTGTGAATATAGCTATACCTGATTAGAGTGCTAATGATGACTGAATGAATGCTGTTCAAAGGGCTTATTTAATGGATCTGTCAGTATGTATTTCTGCTGACATCATGGTGCAGTGCATCTCAGTGTTGTGTTTGATACAGCTGATCACACCATCTTATTGGACCAGCTAAAAAAAGAGGGCGGGAATTACAGATGCTGTGCTGGATTGGTGAACATCCTCGCTCTCAAACAGGCAGCTTTTTGTTCGTATTCTTGAGATGATACAAGTTCAATTTGTTGTGCAATAAGGCTCCATTATGGGTCTCATTCTGTTCTTTTTAATAAAAACAGTAGTATTGCCTTTCAAAGCACTATTTAACTGCATGGGGAAAAACTCTCCCAAAGCCAGTATCACATTAAGAAAGGCAGCCATTTTGTGGCAGAAGTTTCACTGTGCTGCAGCTGAGGTGGAGAGGGAGATGAACATGGAGGACAGATCCATTATAGTCAGTCAGGCCTTCACAGGGTTCCCACGCTCCCTGAAAATCCTTCAGCATTTTTCCCTGGAAAGTCACAGGATGACTCTCACTCTCATCAGTCATGGAGTGGACCTCCCGCCTTTGTAGTTACAAAATATTTGAAAATACTCCTCCTCAAAATGAATTCCCACTTTAAACTACTATTCCCACTAGTAACTAAAAATCATACCTTTATACATTATACCTTCAAACATAATGGAAAATCATGGAAAATAAGTATCTGACTTCATTGGGAACCCTTGTGCTGTTTGCTGATTCAGTGACTGTAACACAGACATTGGTTTCAGGCTCATTGCAGCACATGTACATTAGAGCACGGTGTGGAGGAGAGGCCCTGCTGCCCACCTTAGCCTGCCGCTTACCCGCAGCCTGTACGCACTGCGCAGCCCTCTATCCACATACGCTACATCTGCTAAATGACCAGCCAAGCTGCTCCGCACACTGACCGCTCTGAGTCAAACCAACAATCCTGATATCACTGCACAATTCACTTTTAACCAATCTCCACTTCATGCCCCTGTCTGCTGACAGAGATCAACTTGATAAAAATTTCTTTAGATAACTTTGGTGATCTCTACTGCAAACAAACAAGCCTCAATAAAATCCCATTGACTTTCATTTCACTGAGCTTAAAGATTTAGGCCTGGACCAAAGTCTGTTTATAGACATTTGTGATTCAGTTAAAATGGATTTTTAGTCTTTTTAAGGGCATTTGCTGTTCTAGAATTAGAAAGCAAAAAACACAATCCAAAGGACAGAAAATGCTCATAGAACCCTATGCTGTGCAGTCTGTTCTGAATGAACCACATATATGCATGTACCCTCAAAGATACTGAAATTTGTTTGACTGTGTCTTGCCCTCAGTGTCTTTAGTCTCTGTAGGTTTGCATTAGCTCCCCTGGTTACAGTGGTGCAGAATCTCGCTGGAGACTGAACTCTTGTGGTGCAGCATGTCCCACGCGAGTCTTCCTGGTTAGCCCCCTTACAGTAAACCCACTAACAGTTACCCCAGTCACTCTCCAGACTGCACATGGCAGGTTTCGGTAAACGGAGAGCAGTCCACACCCGTCGCTGCCCCTGAAAGCTGTATCTCGTTGGCACAGCTAGTGTGGGTCTGCGTGGGTAACCGTGACAGAGATGAGTCAGCACTCTGTTGCTAGGCAAAAACACCCCCACTGCTTCTGCTATCTGTACGGGTTCATCACTGTCAGCCCTCAAAAAAAAAACTTCCTAATACTTCAGTTTCAGTATTCAATAGCTTGGTAATATCATTTCAGAGAGTTTAGGGGTGCAAACGTGCAGGTGTTGTTGGATTTATTATTCTTCATTCCTATTTCTTACAGAAACCTGTGCGTTTAAATGCCTGAAAGATATCTGTATGTACTTGCAGGCATTTAAGAGTGATAATGCTTCTTATGGCTGTACATTTGAGGGGTTAGTTAGCTCAGTGGCCCCTCTGTGGATAATGTCACTGGAACGACCCTGTTAAGGTAAGAATTAGCCTTGCCAGATGGGTGTTGTGTTCTTTTGTTTCCCTTCACTATATTTACAGAGCTGTGTTACAGTATGTGCAGTGTGTAAATCTTGCTTAACAGAGTCCATACTAATACTGTCTAACGGAAATCTTGCACTCTGCAAACTTGCAGCTGAAACTGCAGTAATATCTAATGTCTGCTGTTTTTACTGCTGAATGAGTGGGCTGCAGAAACTGCTCGGGTGACCTGGCATGCGTCGCAGGTTTTTCAATACATTTAATGAATTTAAAGCATGTGTTGAAGATTTTTTTTTGTTTTTATGTTTCAGACAAGCAATCAGACCTGAGCAAAATGCGTATTTGTAATACTTTAACCCCTTCAGGAACCAGCAGTAAAATTCCTGCAGATTACTGACATTTTAAAAAGAAACATCTACTTTTATCAATATTCAGAACAGAACTAATCTGTCAGCAGACTGTTTTCATCGTATTTTGTTTTGGTTAAAATACATAAAGGTCTGCAGAAATGTTTCAGAATAATTTTCTGGCATATAAAGAGTTAAGGGGCTTTTTAGTGCGTATTTGACTGAGGTTTGTGGCAGTCACATGCAGTGTGTGTCTCTTCAAAGACACTGCATTTGTCAGAATAATCTCAAGCTTTTGGTGTTACACCATAGCATTGTCTGGAAAAGGGACGTTATTTTTCCTGATAAGGAGAGTCGAGCTACTGTAATCATTTTGTTTTTGTTGCTAGAAGATGATCAGCTATTTCCTTCAGTGACCTGTGTAAGGTCATGATATTACTGTAAAATCATATGGTGTATGCGAAACAATGGAATTCCGTCAATATGAAACAATGTTTCAGTCATAATAAAACGCATCTTCTAAAACTGGAGCAGTACGAGCACCTTCGCTGCATTTCAAAGTGACATAAAGAACGAGGTGCGAATGATCTTTCTCTTTGATGTAGTTTGACTGATGGTCAATTGCCATCCAGAATGTGTTAGCTCAACATCATGAAAAGACTCTGCTAAGCCACACTTTTGTGCCTAAACGGCTCTCCTGACCTCTTTAACTTGAGACACACGGGTATGAAGAGCAATAACGATATAGTACATTTGTGCGTATGTGTGTATTCATTCATTTGTGTAAAATTAATTTTCTGGAAAAAGCTCTGTTTTAAAAACACTATGTCCAACTACACATTGTTAGTGGCTGTAAGGAATCTGCACTTAATACAAACATTAATATAAAACAGTTTTTGTGATTTTGGGTACTGGATTTTTAAAACAGAATTTTTCTGTATTCTGTTATGAGAAATCATATTTTTCTTTGATAGTATGAAACTGTTTCATTTATTCATTCACTTTATATATTCATTTGCTTTAAATTGCAGCCCTTTCTTTAAATATGGCCTCTAGTGAGCAGGGCTCTGTAGGGCTGCATCCTGTACTGTACAAGAGGTGCAAAATTACTCAACGCTCGATGCTACACACTGGTTAAAATGTCACTATGCTTTCGGCTCAGTCTCTTTAACTCAACGCTCGACACTACACACTGGTTAAAATGTCACTATGCTTTCGTCTCAGTCTCTTAATGTTCTCGTACTTCATCAGTCTGTTTTGAAATGTACACTATTAGTGAAGTGCACATCTCAGTCTTTTAAGAGGGTTATAGTATTCCATACGATATTAAAACCTATACTTAATAAAAACCTACATAAATTTATACATTCACTGTGTGTGTGTGTGTGTGTGTGTGTGTGCATGTGTGCGCGCATGCAGGCATGCGGGCGCATGTGGAGGTGTGTCTCATATATTTCCAAGAAATTCTGTTGCGTTTCTGAAAGGAGATTTAGTGAGCAGTAAAAAAAAGGAAGTTGATACACTTTAGCTGTTCTGACAGATCTTTATTTTCGTTGTGTAATTAAAGTCCTTTTCACTTTGTGTGTTTAAGAAACCCTCATGTATAGTCTCCAGAATGAAAGCTCGGGGCTGTCCACTTAACTCACATCTAGTGGTTCTGCTGTATGAGACAACTTATTCTCAATTCACACATAATGTCTGAATGAAATGACTGAGCTGTTCCTTCATAAATAAACCCTGTAATACGTATAACTTTAGATTTTCCCTGAGGTTAAATTTTTAAATATTTCCTGAGTTTACCCTGTGAGTTACAATAACTAATATCAGTCACATACATACAAAAAATCAGGCTGAAGGATGATCAGAGTTAAACTACTGATAATTAGAACAGAGTTGTTCTTATAGGATATTGAACCATACCAATATTCAATTTGTAAATTGCTGTCATGTGTCCTTATTGTAGTATGAATGCAACATTAACACATATTATACAGACATAAGTATAATTTAAGCTAAAATGGAAAAAAAAAACTGATTGTATTTCTCTGTATTAATACACAGAAGGGAAAACAGGCTGCCATAAATATGAACTTTAAATTGTGGAGTGAACTTTAAAAGACTAACAGATCCTACTTAAATGTGTTAGCTTACCACCATGGTCCTTCTGTAAGGTACTGATACAATGACAGTCAACACAATTTTACATGACTGCTGTATTACTGTCTACACCTGACTACAGGATGAAAAAGATTAAATGAACCTATTTCTTTATGTGGCATGTGTTTAAATTGTATTGTCTGACACTTGGATAAGAGAAATAAAGACAGAGAAAGGGTTTTAGTTATTGATGTGCTTTTGTGCTAACAATCTATTTTCATGTTAACTAGTATTCCATGAATGATATTAGTACCAGTCAATGGCATGTTTTTTATGTAATGCAGTTTTGTTTTAGGAGCCTATGCATGTTTTGCGTTGTGGTCATATAATGTTGAGATTATGAATTATTTTTATTTTTAATTTAAGTTAAATGAATTGACTTTAATTAATGTTCTACAAAATGAACCTGTCAGTGGCTCAGATATACAGTTTGCATATATGCTGTATGACTTCTCTAAAGACCACAGGTTATTGAGAGTGCTGTCATTGATTTTAGTCACAAAAACACAATATACATAAGCATTGTAAAATGGCACATTTGTTTTATTGTTGGCTATTAAGACTTCCCTGTTGTACAAAAACAATCGCATTACTTGAAACTGTGACCTCGGGTTATTGATTAACAAAGAATGGAGGAAAAGAGAAACGCTGTGTTCAGGCACTATTGTACAAACACTGAAGCGACTGCATGTTCAGACATGCCCAACTTACCACCGCCACAATATCCCACTTGTCTTTGTGGCTGTTTGTTGAAACCAAAAGGCTAACTAATGGTGATTTGTCAGCCTTTCCTAACCATGTCTGGAGTGTGTGTGTGTGTGTCCATGCTGTAAATCTATCCATTAGATGTCCAGCTGACATGTCAGAGGGATGGTGTCCTGCCTATGATCTTTAGCCATGTGGCAATTAATGGCTGTCAGATAATTCAGACATGTAGTTCTTGTTAGCAAAAAATAGCAGCTCTGAAACGCTTAGTCGTGAAGGGTAAGAAAAGTAATTACAGTATCAGCGCTGTGCGGTGAGCAACTCCGCGGACTTATGACTGAACGATTTTCCGTCGTTGGTAGTCTGTTATTTTTCTGTTAGTTAAGTTAGTATTTTGTCCTGTTTTCAGCATTACTTAGAATACGATAGAATATTTTTAAAGGGTATTTACCATTTATACAAGAACACATGAAAGGTGAAAATAAAGTATCACTACCGTTTTTTAATTGTATTTCTCCCCAACCATGTTTACTAGTCACCTGTGTTGTTCGGCTCTGTCAGTGAGTTTCATTTTGACCTCATTTACGGTTATTGTTACATTCTTAGACGGCACTTTTCTGAGCCCCCCTTTTTTACAGTCATTTTTGCTTGTTTCTATATGTCAAATTAAGAATCAGCACATTTTTAAAATGTCATCATGTGAGGAAACTCATTTTAGCAGAAGAATTTGTCTTGACAGATGTTTGTCACTGGGCCACTGTAGCGGTGCAAGATCCGCAGCAGTTTGGTCAAATCAAGAGTAATCGTAAATGCAGGCTAGGAGCTGGTTTATTACGAAACCCCCGAAATGTGTCACTGTGTGTGAAATTAAGCGCTCAACTGTGCAGGCGTAGCCGTTTGACGCAGTGCCATCTCAAACTCGCTCACCCCTGCCACTCGCAGCAGCACGGACAGGTAGGAGCGCCGGTGTACCTGAGCGCTCTCCGGTTCTTCAGGCTGTTTTCTCAGCCCCCGGCCGAGGCGCAGGGGGCGTGAGAGAGGTCACTGTCACCGCAGCCCGTCTGGCCGGCCGCTGCTTTGTGACGAACGTCAACCAAAACAAACAAGAGGTTGCTAGTTAGCCAGTTTCTCCCGCACAGCATAGAGAGAGAGATACACCCACTCCCTTCCTTTTGTCTGTCAGATTCTGCTGAGAGCCGAGGATCAGAGTTCAGCTGTAATGGCAAAGTCTTTGCTGGTCTTAGCATGTGCAGAAGGCCGTTATAAAAATACATACACTAGTTTTGCACTACTTTTGCTCCGTAAGGGAGCATCTTCCTCCGTGTTTAGTGAATACAAAAACACATTTTGACATAATGCACACCGTTTAGACATCGGTCATGGATGGTAGGATCAGTGACAGGTGTACATCAGCTGTCTGCAGGTCAGGTGTGATCAAACAGTAAAATACAGATCAATTTAAAAGCATTAGTGGGACAAACCTTGAAGTGCAACGTCTGACATGTTAGTTAGCAGCTTGCTGACATTTTCAAATGTTCTGCCGTTGCCACTGACGATCGCTAACATTTGTGATTAACGGTAAAGCTGTAACGGCCGGGCTCTGTGTGTGTGTGTGTGTGTGTGTGTGTGTGTGTGTGTGTGTGTGTGTGTGTGTGTGTGTGTGTGTGTGTGTGTGTGTGGCTCACTCTGATTGGTCAGGGAATTGTTCTGTGTGTGTGACTCACTCTGATTGGTCAGGGAATTGATTCTAACGGGTCTGATCGCAGCGATGAGGTCAGCCACCCTGGCCACGCCCACGTATAGATTAGCCCTCCGGATGTCAGTGACGTAAGGAGCATTCAGACAGACTTTAGTGGGGTACAAACGGGCCGAGCAACCACAGGGCTGCTTTCACTTTGTGTCCAAAATCACTCAGCCATGCGAGTGAGCAAATAAGCTATGGTACAGTGGAAGGTGTTTAGAGCTGCTATTGGACCGATTGTGTGTGAGTTAATCTTACAAAAATAAGCTCCTTAAGGCAAATCAGTTTGCCTTTCACAGATAAGATGCTGACTGTTTCGATGTTTATTTGAATGTGGTGCACCAGACTTTTACCGGAGATGACGCAAGGGTTTGAGCAAACATGCTGGATCAAGTGATCGCTGTCTGGCAGACAGGTGAAACTGTTAGCGTGGTGAACGATAAGCACGGCGAGAGGGCCGATGTGCCCAGAGAGATTCTCTGAGTGAAGACATCATAGTTTCATTTTTCGTTCTCCCACACATGCAGTGTCAGGAGCGCGGGTTTCCCAAACTAGAGCCATCCACACATTTTTACACACGAAAGCATTTCGGCAGCCCAGATCTTGGTCACATATCACCCTGCACATCACTCACTGCTTAAAAACAACCTGATATCTTCAAAAAGACATCTTCTCCAGAAATGACAAAAACTTTTATTCTTGCGTTGCCTTGCTTTTGCAATTTTAGTCATATTCTCTTTTGAGTGAACTTTATTAGTCACAGAATCATGAAACACTGACAGTACATGGCTGACAGTGTGAGCTTTGTATTCATGTACCAAATGTAAAAATAGGAACAAGTGAGACTGAGTTTTTACGACACCAACAAGACACTCAAATACGAAAGTAAAATGTTTTTCATCATTTGTCAGAGCAACAGTATGTACTTTGTAACCAGGACAGTGTTGTATTTAATTGACTGTAGAAATGAGGGTCACAGAGGGAGAGTGTGTTCATGGAGTGATTGTGTGGCCTGCAGACAGCAATCTCCATGATAGGGAGAGAACAACTGGCTCAGACTTGCCTTAGACAAACAGGGGTTAAGCTGGTTAATACCCTCCGTCTCACTGCTGCCCAGCAGCCTCCCCCTGGTCGGCACAGTAACTGTATGTTTTGTGTTCTGGTGATCTGTTGACTTCATGTTCTTCTGAGGGCCTAGGCATTATGTAATTGGTGTCATATCTGTAACTTTGCCTTTGTTCGAAAAACATGCTTACTGGCATTCTGTTGTTCTTACTTACTTGATTTGACAAAATATTGGTAAGCCTGGAGAATTGAATAGTGAATGTGATTTGAGTTTTCATGACCTTCCCGTGACAAGTGGAACCACAATGAGCTGTCAATCTAGCCCCTTTAAACCAATCAATTGTCTTTGCTGCAAAATACAGTGATTGGTTTAACTTATTCAGGTTTTGGTAGCAGGTAGTATGCCAACCCATATGTTGTTTCACGGAAGTGGAACCTCATCGTCTTATTACTAGAATTGACAAGGGCACAAAAACAATAAGCCCTCCCACACTACAGGGTTACTCACCTCAGTGTCAGTCACCCTTTAGTCTGAAACCCTGTGACTGGTTAAGGATATGAAACCTACAAGTTTTCATATCCATAACTCCTGCCCCTTTTTCATATTGTTTCATTTCATTTTATTGTCTCAGCATACCAAAACATTACTTTGGCAGCATGGTGTGAGTGTTTTTGTGGGTATATGTACTCATTTGTGTATGCATGTGTGTATGTCTGTGAGTGAGAGTGTGCAGATGTGTGTGAGTGTGTATATGTGTTTTTGTAGAGGTGTGTGTGTGTGTGTGTGTGTGTGTGTGTGTGTGTGTGTGTTGTGTGTGTGTGTGTGTGTGTGTGTGTGTGTGTGTGTGAGAGTGTATAGGTGTGTGTGTGTGTGTGTGTGTGTGTGTGTGTGTGAGTGTATAGGTGTGCGTGTGTGTGTGTGTGTGTGAGTGTGTATATGTGTTTTTGTATAGGTGTGTGTGTGTGTGTGTGTGTGTGTATAGGTGTGTGTGTGTGTGTGTGTGTGTGTGTGTGTGTGTGTGTGTGTGTGTGTGCGTGTGTATAGGTGTGTGTGTGTGTGTGTGTGTGTGTGTGTGTATAGGTGTGTGTGTGTCTGACTGTGTGTGTGTTTAACCTGAAAGTTGTCTGTAGGAGGGGAAATACCTCCAGGCAGTGTCCCCACCAACGCAGCCTGTTCCTCCCCCTATCCCCAAGGACCCTGTCCCCTATACCCAGATCAGCACAAACCCAGCACAGCCTGTACTGAGATCAGCACAAACCCAGCACAGCCTGTACTGAGATCAGCACAAACCCAGCACAGCCTGTACTGAGATCAGCACAAACCCAGCACAGCCTGTACTCAGATCAGCACAAACCCAGCACAGCCTGTACTGAGATCAGCACAAACCCAGCACAGCCTGTACTGAGATCAGCACAAACCCAGCTCAGCCTGTGCTGAGATCAGCACAAACCCAGCTCAGTCTGTACCCAGATCAGCGCAGTCAGGGAACCTGGGTCCGGCTGCTCTGTCTTCATTAATTATTTGTAATCCAGGGTTCAGATGTATGGATTTTGTCCTGTGAACTGTGCAAATTGTAAATTTGATTTTGAGCCTCTCTTTACATCAGGAGGTTGAAGAACATGGCAGAGCAGCTTCTCACTCAGCTAATTTATGCACCTATTTACAAAGCAGATAAAGACACAGATGTTGTTGCAGGACCCCAAAGTTTGTGTCATGTTGTAATTTATTAAATATTATATAGTGTCCTTAAAAGTGCCAGTGATGGTATTTAAAAAAATAGCAGCTGGATATATTTTAAATATCAATGAATTGATTAAAGAAAGCTGTAAAAGTAAACTTTTTGAATCATTTTTGAGTGCTTACAATTACATTATTTACATGTTGCCATTTAGTACATTACCAAATCAATGAATGAGAAAGGATGTGTTCTGCTGCCATAATCTGGTAATGAAGGTTCGTTTATTTATTTGAGTTCTCCTGGGGAGCCATGGTGTTGGTGGTGTTATTATCAGTTTTGAAATGTTAGCTCTCGGTTATATAAGACTCCCTTTCAGTTTTTAAAGGTGATGTGTAGTTTGAAAAGGACAGAAGCTCTCACTAGCCCCACTGTGAGCTCCATGGAGTACCGAGAAGGTTTCTTATGGAAGGCGTGGGTGGGAATGAGACTGTGGGGGAGTCCAGGACACACAGAGTCACACCGCCTGGCGCATGACTGACAGTAACACGCGGCCCTGGTTATGCCTTCTGAAACCTGCTTTAGGTTTGCTGCAAACTCACACCATCACGCGGCACACAGCAGGCAGCTTAAGCACACACAGAAGCACAGCGTCGCCTTTTTTATGTGGAACCATTCGCATCCTTTACTCTGAGATTTATGCTGTCTGTTGCAGACCTTTTCCCCAAAATGACAGTTGAATAATGTATTTCAGCATGCTGATGATTGCTTTGAAATATTACTGGGAATTTCAGTGATGTCCCGAGAGCAGATCTGGATTGAGAACTGAAGTTCTTTTCTCAGTGATAGATGTCTGGCTTCTCCCTATAGACTGAACTAGTGGAATTCTCAAAAGCATCAAACTTAGTCTGTCTTACTGCATGATATTATTTCAAACACAGGCAAGTCATGTAAAAAAGTTAAATGTGTTTGTTGAGCAGCAATGCATGTTTGAGTAGCGGTTGGCCTTTCACTTCCGTGGACAGATATGGCCAATCGATTACTGCCCTTTCCAGCTGGTCTGTGAATGAGCATGGCACATTTCAGCAGACAGAGGTAGCAGATCAAATGCTGTGTAGAGGAACAGCGTGGTCTTCTCTAGGTGTAAAAAAACTGGTATGCCGGAAAAACAGAGTCATACATTTCTGTGAACATGCTTCTTTGAACTCATCACTTTTGTAGTTTTGATGTGTCACGACAGATTCGGCCTCCCTGTCCTGTGCCGTAGGTGTTTGTTGTGAAAACAGGTGATTCAGTGCGTGAAGTCTGAGAGAGCTGCCTTGCTCCTCTGAAGTTGCAGCTGCGATACCACTTATGAACAGTAGGTGGGGCTATTATGACAGAAATAAGCACGGTGCCCGGGTGTTTGTGTTCGCTACCACGTCTGTGAAGCTCCCTCCAAACTTTTGTTTTTCATTTTTGTGCTGTGTTGTTTACCGGACTCAACCGTGTTTCTTGCTAGAATAAACTGGCTTGTTTTCCTTTGCCCAATCAGTTAGATTGTTGGCTTGATTTGCTGCGTGTATTTTTTGGTCTGACATTTGATTTTTTTTCAAACAAGAAAACAAGTATGTTACCACCTACTCTCTTTGTTCTAGTTTCTGTCACCACACAGAAAGCCAGTCTGAAGGAGTTATGATACCCGTTAAAACTGAACATGGTCCAATATTGACTTTGCCTTCTGTGGTTTTACCAGGCAAGATTTTACCTTGTAAATGTGTTCATAATTATGTTCAATATTGTGAACAAAAACAGGTAAAAGAGGGATGAGAAGTACATATAAATTTGAGGCTACCCTACAGGCGTGGTTCATCTGCTCAATTGAGCAAATAATATTTCAGAATACATAGAGTCACACATTTAAAAAGATGAATAGGGCATCTTGCTTGTAATTATGGCTACAACAGTTTCACCAAAAAGCGGTGGAGATTCAAATCCCCAATAAGTGACTTTATATTTTAGTTTACTGTCTCAATTTTAGCCGACCCCAACCCTGCTTTTAAATTTGTATAAACCCAGTTATATATATGCCTAAGTATAAGTGTGCTCACATTGAAAAGCATACCTTCAGCACATAAACGTATCAGACCTCAGACCAGCAAACCTCAATAGCTAAGAAAAACAGCCAGACAATATCTTTGAAAACACTATTTTAAAGGGAAAGCTAATCATTTTCTAATATGTTTGCCACACAATAAGTAGTGAGCAAAATGACAGTTTCAGCAGTTAAATGTTTTGGTGAATAGAATCAAAGTATTTCATTTGTAAAACCATAAACCTTTTCAAAGTATATCAAACTTCCCTCTGGAAAAAAGTATTTTTTCAGAATTTCCCTGGCCTGTCAGCCATTAGGTTCATTCTGTATATACTATATATCAGGACAATGGAACCATTTCCAACTAAACTAATTTAAACTAATGTCTCGTAACTAAAATAAGTCAGTAAATGGTTTGTGTTGGACCCCCTACGTGTGTGCTGCTGTGTAATGTAAACTCAAGGACACCCATAGTGACACCCAAAAACAGTTTAACACAACACTGGTACACCCTAAACACACACAACAATTTTCACTTTATTTTTGTTTGTACATTGATTCATTCTATCACAGTAGATTTTATTCTTAAACATATATATTTTAATTTCCTGTATGTAACTGTGACTTTGAGCACTACATTTTAATCTATTCAGCCCTTAGAGTTTGAGTTTAGCTGCATGATGTAGTTTGGTGTTTCTGTTAGAAATGTTCATTCAGGATTGCAGATGAATTTCAGAGGGGTTTTAGGAGAGGGGCGGTCGAGCTTCTGTCCTGAAATCGTATGTGCTACATACACAGCCATTGCTGACTGAATCAGTGTCTCATCATACACTGGTGATCAGTGTACCTTTACTGGTGGTGTTAATTTAACTGATTATCATGGAAACATAGTCAACACGCTTTTTTAAATGTCATTATAATTTTGAAGCTTTGGCATACACACATTAACATGAAAATGAGTGGAACAGAGGGGCCAAACGGCCTCTGCAATGTGAGCGTGTTTCATCTTTACAGAGTCTCACCTTCTGTTCATCCCCAACTGCACATCAAACATAAATCACATACATGCAAACAGTGTGGCTATATTTTTGTTTGTTTGTTTGTTTGTTTGTGTTGAAGTGTTGGTCAGTAAATGATTCTCTAAATTTGTTGCAGTTGGTACCACGTTGTATATTATTGTATGTAAATATTATGTTTAATTAAATTAAATGAAATATGTTAATATTTTTATTGTAGATGCAAGAATATATGCAGCACCAGAGGAGATTATTTACACATTACAACCTAAAAAAAAATCAATGATTCACTTTTTAAACAACATTTAATGACATACAGGCTGTGTAATACAAGTTTTATCTTGTATTATAATTAAAAACCAAATACACGGTTTTCGTACAAAACACTTGTAAATGTACAATGTGTGTGATGGAAGTATAGTTTGTGTTCATATATAAGTAATTTAAGACTTGCCTGTTCTACACGGTTACACGCCGGACTGTGACTCTTTTCTCTTCTCGCTTCTGATTCACCCGTTCCTCTCGCACCTGCGGGACTGATATAAATCTGAGGAGAGTTTCACTGTGTTTATTAATACGAGTTTCTGAACAAACAATCGATTAAATGTCAGGGCTGATGCTGGAGGCTTCCTGTCAGATAAACGGGTGATAATTATAGGTCTTGCGTCTTGTCTCTGACATTTGTGGCCTTTCTGGAGAGGGATGTGTGTGTGTGTGTTTTTTTTTTTTTTAAACATTCACGTGTATGTAGGGTACATACGAGTATTTAAGCGGCACCGCAAAAGCTCCTTAATTTTAATCATGGGGTTTGATGATGAGTATTTCTTTCCCTCTCCTCATCTCTCACTATTTATTTGTTTTGGAGTAGGGGTTCATTTCTGAACATTTTCATACAATGGTATAATTGTGTGTTGCACATCAAAGTGATAATTGATTTAAAAAAATACAATAGTTCATAGTAAATAATTAGCATCTGTTTATGATTTATAAAACCTACTTTATTTTAAAAGAAAATGTATTTCTTATTACAATAATAATAGGAGTCAACACATTAACTTTTTTAACCTGAATTAATAATTATGTTGTTTTTTTTTGTGCTAAGTTGTTCTTTGGAACCAATTTCAAGCTTACACCAGATAGCAAGTACAACCAACATCGTTTTTTCACAGGTTATGTAGACCTTTGTGATTTGTAGTGAATTTCCTATGCTTCTAGTAACAGCCTCGCAACTTGTGTTCATGTATTTTTATCCTTTTTGGCCTGTCACCTGTATCCAAGCCATTATCTGAACAGAATACGGCCCCCTACGCACGGTATATCACATACCGAAGGAGACATGCTTGCTATGTTTAGTCAAGCACCAATGGTCGCATAATTTGGAGTTCTGTAAATTTATAATGAAACTTCATATCATCTATACTAGAGGATTGAAAGACTGATACATAGTTTGACCTTTCTTAACAACCTTCTCCTCACCACGGGTATACTAGCTGTGGCCTGCAGACTTTTTTTTTTCTTTTTATAAATTCTGAATTCGTTAGAAGAAGCTGAGGATCAGAAGCAGTTCCTGTTGCAGACGCGTTGGATGATGATTCGGTTAATTTGAGTCCAAACGGGGTGTGGAGAAATCGCGGCGCGATGCGCAGGGCGCAGCCGTCTGTAGGCTGGCGCGATCTGTGCCTTTCAAGTGTGAATCATTCCCCGCTACAGCTCCACTGCATGTGGTTTTCACAAAAAATAGATACTTATCCTTTTCACTTATTTCATTCTTAGTCACTGGAAAAAAATGAGATTGCCGTCAGAGTTAAAATAAGCTGTCACTAGATTCGACAGTGTAAGGTATTTAGAAAAGTGACGACCGATGCGACGCATCCATCTCGCATATATGAGCTAAGGGATGTTTTCTCTGAATCGTTGTACTGAGACGGCACCTGAACAGTACAGAGAAAGGAACTGGTAAATATGCCATAGAAATAATTGTCTTGTTGTGTTTTTCCATCGTAGGACCTTACATTCGTGTGTGTATGTGTATAGAGGTGACTTAATATTTAACTTGGTTAAGTAGTTTCCTGCTGAGGTTTCAAGACTTGCGGCTTTCTTTTCTAAGGAATTGTTTGTTTGTGATGTTTGCACCTGTGAACAATTCTCAATTTACAATGAGACTCTTGGCTATTAAGTTCAGTTTACCTGGCCAGGCACATTGCCATTAGTCTTGGAAGGGACCATAGGGAACTTGGTAATCATTTCATTCAGTCATTTAATTCCTAATTCTAACAGCAGATTAATTTGTATGATCAGTACATTCATATATGGTCAAATTCCTTTGTGACTAAAGACGTTATCTTATAGTTTTTACATTTAAAAACAATCTGTATTCTGTAAATTATACTGAGTGATTTATAAGTATGGCAGCTTGCTGAAGAAAATAATATATGGGACACATCGCATTAGACTGAGTCGAACATGACCTCTAAAGAGAGTCCCTACAGAATGAAGACAGTATGTCATGTGTTATGAAAGAGAAATTGAAGGGAACAGTTAGTGAATTATTTTTCAGGGTGGAAAGACTCCTGGTCTCTCTGTGAGAACGCCCTACAGACACTGCGGGCCCCTAGGCCATACAGACACTGTGGCCCCTAGGCCATACAGACACTGCGGGCCCCTGGCCATACAGACACTGTGGCCCCCAGGCCATACAGACACTGTGGCCCCCAGGCCATACAGACACTGCGGGCCCCAGGCCATACAGACACTGCAGGCCCCAGGCCATACAGACACTGTGCTCCGCCCGTAAACCCTGTCCAATGACCGGACATTATGAAGTCACACCTCTCTGCATGGCAGGTGTGGAGCCCGTGCTAAAGTTCCAGAGTGTGCATGGACAGGTTTATATCCATGCATCTCATTTACCCAGCTTTTATCAGCACATTTTATCCTGCATCTTTTCTTTTGCCTCATAACAATCATTTTTATTCTTCTATAATTGGGAAGCATATGACAGGTCATGGACACTGATATTTCATTTGTTTATGAAATATGAACATTTTAATGAACTGAAGACCAATGTCTCTCACTGACATTACCTGTTGTTCTTTTTTAAATGTTTCACAGACTGGTCAAAAATGTGTGCTATTTGTATGCTTTATGCATGCTAGTTGTACAATAATAATCATAAAAATAACAGATATCTTATGCAAATGTAAATATAGTACATTGGTAGCTGTGTTTTGTGTGTGAACTGCAGTATCACAGCTGCCGTTCTCCTCCGTAGATATGTGGTAGGACACCACGCTTTTTAAGTTTGACGTGCCTAAACCCCCATAATGCCACCGTATCATTCTGTTTAAATGTTGGTTTGTCCTCCACACTAAATTGAAACCACTGAAAACAAGATAGTGACATAACCGTAGAGTTACGTGTGTGAAACCCAAACGTCTGAACAAGGTATTCTATATTACGCGAGGCTGAGACAAACTGAAACCCTTACGGGATCGATCGCTGCTTTTAGCGTATTAGAACTTCCTTCTTGTTCCGGTGGTTCGGGTTCCCGACAGACAGCACTGCGGCACAGTGACCCAAGCTCACCCTGAATCCATTCGTTTACAAAACCAATGTCTGCCCTCGTCCCGCTGGGCAAGATCCAGCTAAATCTATTTGCCTGACAAATCCTCTTTAATTAATATCTTTCACCAGCCCAGAATCGGAATATTTGGCACACAGTGAAAACAGTGACTATACTATTTTCACAGCCATGTTGTAGCATTTATTTGTCTGAGAACATTTTAAGCTGTAATGAATCTGAGATTTAAGACAGTGCTGGCTTAGAAAAGGACTCAAGTGGCAAATTCGGTTGTTGACCTTTGACCTGAAGCAGATGTATTTTACCAATGTTGGAAAAAGTGGACAGATCTGTCTCACAGCGCATGAAAAATCATGTTGTTTAGCAAACATTAAAACAAAGCGAAACTCTCCATAGCATCACTACGCATTAGCGCTGCTCTCATTATTTAAACAGATGCGAGATAAACAGATACGAGGCGGATCTGGGGGTATATCAGCAGAAAATTTCACATACAAGAAGGTTCCTTCTTTCAGCTTCGTGTGAATCAACTGTGCGGGATCTTTGTGTGCGCCTGACCCACTCCCGAAGCCGTGTCCCTCCCTGTGAGCGTATGCGCTCTCTGTGATTCCGCCCAAGAACTGTATCGCTGTTAAAATTTAGGCAAAAAAATTTCCAGACATGGAATTTAAATATTACTTTGCAGGCGTGTTTCAGAACATCTGTATTAACATTGTCATGGGTACAGTACTGAAGCTGAGAGCTTTGAATGTTTTTGGGAAGTATTTTAATACGTGGTAAATAATATTTACCATGTAATCTTCCCATCTCTGGCCGTCTCATCGCCCTCGGTCTGAAAGCTGGTCATGAACAGTTTGTGTGTGTAGAAGGGTGCAGGGGACCCTAAAAGAAGAGATCCATGACTGGGTCGGAGTCAACCCCATTTCTGATCAGTCCGTTCAGGAAATTAGATTAAATTAAATTCATGAAATAATAAAAAAATAGTATATTATAGGAATAATATAATAATGTAAATATTTTTTGAAAAAGTAAACTCATATCCTGAAGTGACTGAATGGACCCCAACCAAAAGTGAGAGCCGTGAGCGCTGGCTCGGGAAGTGCGTGGGATTGGTTTGAATACACAGATGGCACAAATGAAACCCATAAGGTGTGTGAATGTCAAACTGAAATATCACGCACTTCGCAAAATATTGCTTAGCTTTGCTGGGGACAATATGGCAACGTTTGGGTGAAACCACAGGTCCTTTTCAGTTTTGTTTTCTGTTGTAAAGTGTCGTTTTTTTTAAAACATCAATAGTTGTTATCTATCTTCTTGGAACCTGAACATCCTGTCAATTAACGTGAAAATGTCGTGTTATTGGGATGCGGGCTCTCTCAATGGCGTTAGACTCACCAGTCTGAACGTGCTCACATGTTTTTGTTATCGGCGTGAATATAAAATTAAACCAGCCTATATAATATATATAATTATGATGTCTAATTATGTCTTTCAAAAGTTCAATGCACAGAGATTAAATGTAATCATCTAACCATTTATAAAATGTGAGAGTCAAATATGAAATATCAAATACCCCTATCAAACTCATTCAGTTTTGAAATGACACTATTTTAGTAATGATAATTTTAAAGCAAGAGTAAAAACCAAGAACTTCTTGTAATTTTGAAAACTGTGTTTGTTTGAAAGCCATTCACCTCTAACCTTTTTTTTTACTAAGTCAGAAAAAAATAGTGAGAAAAGATGAGATTGGTGATATGTTGTGCACTCTTTAAACTGCAGTGTGGGTGGACATTTCTGGTGAAAAACAGCATCCCGACCCTGGCTGTATGTCTGACACGGTGAGGGTAAATTAGGCCTGGGTAAGAGGGACATGCCGAAACAGTTATCTGCTGTGAGGTGTGGAGGTGTCATGCTGAAGGTAGACGGGGGGTCTGGGTTTGACTCAGGACTCCCACTCCTCATCTGAAGCAGGCTGGGGGGGGAAGGGGAAGGCCGAACCACGACTGCACAGCTCACCCACTTTAAAATATACAGCTTGCATTTCATTTCAATTCACACAGCAATTTTTGCACAAGGCATAATTTAAAATTTGCACCAAATTAACCATCATTATTATCAGTTATTTTATTATTTCAATTTACACAGGAATAGAATTTAAAGAAATATAGAGATTTTTTTTTGTTCTTTTTTGTTCATGTCACTTTGTTGCTGACAGTGGATGGATTTTGGTTTGTGAGCCACAGAAGAAAAGTAGATTTTTAGTGTATATGAAAAGTTTTGCAGTTAGGTTGAAAGATGTTCTGTTTTTCTTTATTTAACAGAGTTGTCACTTCCTTCGTATTACCGTGTTCTCACATTAGCTGCATGTGTAGGACTCTTGACTTTTTAAAGTAGGTGACTTTTGCTTTATTGTGTCAGATCAAGTTTTATCAAATAGTAAACGACGTGGATGAGTTTCAGAATTTGTCACAGTTCATGCCTACATCTTACTCACTGTCACACACATATTCAGAGCTGCTTCTCCAGGCCATCAGACACCTGAACTCTCACACTGTGTACAAAACTATTTGTAAAGAATAAAAATGAAATTATTTAAAAGGCTTAAAATACACAGACCTCTATCCTCTCAATAACTTTTCCAATAGTTTAATTTCACTTCACATATGTATGTATGGGTATAAAAAAACAGGAATGAGGTCAATAATATTTTTATTCAGTCAATTAAAACTGATTTGAAAAATTATGAGGACTATTAAATTATACGATAAAATTTCTGTTTGTAGATATAACACATAATATGTATATATATATATATATATATATATATACATTTATATTATATGTATGTATATGTGTATATTATTAATACAATATGCATTTGTTAGCACAAGTCAGTAGAGTTTTTATCAGAGGTTTTTGGTGTTTTAATAAGTTTATGTATATTTACTCAGTTTATTTTTGCCATTAAGCCTGACGTGTGTGCTGTCAGAGTGAATTGGTACCTCCAGTGTGCTGCTGTAGTTGTGATTGTTTTGAGACATGGCTCAGGGGCAGTTAAGGTCTGCCTCTTTGTTTACATGGCCTCGGCGTCGGCTCCCTGTGAAAAACACGCTGCGGTATCCCTCTGATATCTCTCTGCTCTCTTGTGCGTGTGAGTTTCAGTATTGATCATTTGGGTTGCCAGTGTGTGGGAGGGGATCCGTCTGACCGTTATCTAGATCTGCCAAATACCATCTGAACCGTCGTCTCTCCTTTTACCTTCAGTCTAATTAGCTCCTGACCACAAGGATATTTTAGAAGAATATGGAGAAAAAGGCCGTATCTCAGCGCTCTGCTTAAATCCACTGTATTTTCAGCACAGTGTCTCCCCCTTTTTTAAAATCATAATTTCAGCTTTGTTTTCCAGACAGTAGTTTCTCCTCTTGAATGTAATTTGAATGCATTTTGTTTGGGCTTTAATTTGCTGTTGCAAAATGGCCCTAGTTGGAGGTTAACTGTGAGTGCAGTTCTGCTCATTCCATGTGTGTCTTTACTGGTGTGTGTCTGAGCTGAGAGGGAAAGAACGAGAGGTTATATTCTGCCCACGACATAAACTTCTCTTTGTTTAACCACGCTGCTCATCAAAGAGCACGGCTAACAACCCTGGGGTGCTGTGTGACTAATTTTGATAACAGAAAATGCATAGTAAACCTTATTTCTTATTTTGACAAACTAAACCACCTTTCCTCTGGAATGCCTGATACTGCAGAAAGCAGTTTTCAGGCTGTTTTCATGTTATTATTTTTGCTGACTGTAATTGCATAAAATACACAAACATGAATATAGTCACCTTCTCACAATTTAAGCCAACCACACAATTCTCATGTTAATTACACATTAGTATTTCTCAATGCAAATAAGCAAATTATTTACAATCCCAAGGGGTATTATGTAGTTTGATAGTAAAATCTCTTATTTTTGTTTGCACATGTAGTCTGCATTGTTGGAAAAGGCTACATGTCCATCACTCCAGTTTACATGTTACTGATAATTATACAGATGCAATCTGAATTTTGCTGTATGTATTTAATGGTTGTTTTTTATATAAATAAATACAAAAAAGTCATTGTGAAACTTTGATGGCTTGGGTGATAATATTACTGCTGCAGAGGGGAAATTTGCCTCATGAAAATGTTCTTTCACAACCCACTCAGTTTCGATAGGAAAATCTTTAACCTTTTCAGCAAACAGCACATGCCTGTATAAAACCCAGCTCACTCCTGGGGCTGCCATTTTTCTGTTTCTCAACATATTAGAACAAAACAACCCCACATTTACATATGAAAGTTCTCTCACCTTGTTTCAATTTTTTTCGACAAAATATCAAGTTTAGTGACGTGAAGAAATTATATTAAAGTGTTCCTATATTTTTGTTGTTAAATTTGAGCTGTCTTGTTGTTATTAGTGACACAGAGTACAGGATAATTAATTTTAACAAACCCAAAACAGCAGGCCTGTACAGCTGCCATTTGCACTCCTCCCTAAAGCAACTTCTATCAGTGTGCACTATATCCTTGTTTGTGTGCTTTCTGGGTAATACATATTTATTTGAATGCACACACAAAATTGTTAAACTGTGGTGACAAGAAGAGGAGAACTGGTTTATGCCATTTCTAATGGGCCAAACTGCCAAGCTTTGCAATTCAAATCCCAAATGTTGTCCATTTGCATTTTTATTACTGTACCTTTTGGTTAAGCCAGCACTGTATCTGAGTCCTGCCTTGTAATATTTCATGGCTATTTGTGTCCATCTGTTTTCATGTTTTGTATTATTTTGTATGGCAATAGAAATTGTAATTTAAATACTACAGGCCCTCTCTTGTAGTTCATAAAGTGTAGGTTCTCCAGCCAGGCAGTTTGTGTACATCTGTGTGGTGTGTGGTACATTTGAATAAAAACAATATTTTGGGTTTATCGGGAGTTTGGGTGTAAAGTTTTTGCCATGATAACAGTGCTTGCTGGATCTTTTCTTTTTCTTTAGCAGTTTTTTTTTTTACCAGCACACTGATATTAGTTGCTCACTTCCTGTTTGAAGCTGCTTTGTTTACCAGTGAAGGTGCTATTTTTAAATGTATTTTGCCAGCAGTTCGTTCAAACATTTTCTTGTTTTTTTTTTCTCTCTCTCAGCTCGAAAGCAGACACTGTCTCCAATACCATGTGAAATGGTTTTGTATTTTAACAGAATGTGACCTAAATTCTGCAAAAATAAAGAGTGGGTCTCTGTGCTCAGAGTGATTTAATTATACATGTACACAAAGAATACAGCTTAAATACAGAATGGGAGTCTATCAGTGTCATATACTGTATTACAAATGACCCTCTCTGAGTACAAATTACAGCACATGCTGCTATTATGGTCTGTGCTGAGCTGCTCTGTGCAGTATACAGCTGCCATTCCTATACATGCAGTAATCACAGCTCTTTGTCCACCAGGCTCGGCAGGTTTAATGCTAGATGCTACATAATAAATCAAGCACATCTGACTCCGTGAGCATTTCTTCAAAGCTGAGTTAGATGCTCTGTTTTGTGTTACTTTTTTGTGTTTTGGTCATTTTTTTAGTTCTCAAACAGTATATGACTTAGTGAAATAGACCATAAATCTATTAATTTTAATAAATGATATTAATTCTTACATAATGCCCTTTACACCAAAGAGTCCAGATTTCTCACAGTTAGTAAAATGTAAAGATGAAGCACTTGCATGTGAGTTATGTGCAGGTTTGGCATACGCACACAGCTCATATGCACAATACACATAACTCAGCTGTGTATTAAAATGAGATTTATGTTTGAGCTTTTGTGATCTTAGCAGGGAGTTCCGGTGTGTTGAGTGTGTTTGGCTCTGCAGAGCCATTGAGTCAGAGTGGCAGGGAATGTCCTGTAGACCTGTGTAGAAAATGGTGACCCCTTGAATTGGCAATGTTGAAGCAATGGGGCAAGCTTACAAACATGCTTAGGGATTGAAAAATAGGAGAAAAGTAAAATGTAATTTTAAATTAGAAGTGAGTTATTTTGTCTTATCCCATCCCTCTCTTTAATGGGGGAGATACAGTCAAAAGTTCTTCTTCAGTTATTAAATGAGACAAAATGATCATGCTGGATGTGGAGAGGTGGTTTCATTTGCTTGGTCTTTACCGGTGTTTTTCTGTCTCTCGTAGCGATCCTAAGGAGAGGTGACTGGAGCAGCTGAAGATGGCCGAAGCAGATGGCCCTCTGCCACAGCAGAGCTCTGTGCAGTGAGTATCTCAGCCAATGACCAACGCGCTGTCCCCTCGCACACGCACACCTGTGGCAGACTTACTGAGCGCGCTCAGATCAGCCCTGTTTCGGCTCATGGCACAGTGAGCTCCTGAGCTGCAGACCTCAGAGAACGCTGTGTCCAGGATCCCTCAACCCAAACCTCAGCGCCTTTTCTGGGGCAGTGAAAAAGTGGAACACATGAGAGGGAAAAAGGAGGAGGCAGGGGGTTCTCCTCTCTGCACACCTGTGGGAGAGTCTGACAGGTGTGCACAGGTGTGCAGACAGCCTCCCACAGGTGCTGCGGCTTGGGCCAGCTCTGCTGTCACAGCTGTGAAATGTCTGAAGTATTTCCTCACCACACAGCCAAAACCCCACAGAGCGCAATGACAGGACACTTTCCTGGTTTTTACCCATTTTCATATCGCGAGTAGTCAGATATGAATATGAAAGGGTGTGCATTGATCATCTTAAAATACACCTGCAACCTAAACACCTCATATTTAACCGCTGTTCTTGTGTAATGAACATGAGAGTGAGCAAAGCGTGGGCTGGCATCCCCATCTTGCTCCTGTGCCCACTGGCAGACTGCTGTTAGTTTGTTTTCCTGGCAGAATTTCAACTGCGCTCAACTTCTAAGTACTGTACTTTTAAGACTAAAGGTGTCTATGAGTAGCTCATGTTTTTAGTCTTTACAATTAGTTAGGCAAAATAACACAATTGATATATTAGATGAACAGTGAATCTCGGCTTTTCACTCTAACAGTTCTGCATAAATTGACAAAATACAACCAAAAATGCAACCAAATGAAATACGGCATTATCGTATGGCTGTTGCTTATTTTTGTGGTATGGAAAAAGTTTACTCAGCTATAACATCAGCGCAGTGTATTGTGGCAGATGCGGTATGAACCTGTCGAGTTTGTATCCAGCCCTTCGTTCACCTGAGGCCAATGAGGATGTTGTTCGAGTGTTGGCCCGGTAACGGGCTCCTATCTCTGACCGTGGTCCGGAATACGTGGGGAGAGCGCGTTCCGCCGCAGCGTCTAATCACCGAACCTTTGTTTACTCTGCAATTCGGCGCTTTTCTTGCGTCATCTACTAAATTTAGCTTATCAGGAAAATGACACTCGTAAGATAATGGAATAATCTTTAAAAGCACGTTATTGTCTGTCCTGTCCTGTGGCTTACTGCAGTTGTTTTGATACTCAGAATGAGGCTATTATTAGCGTTTCTCTAATCAGGCTTTTATTTTTGTTAAGATTAGAGGATTTAAAGTTCCTTGAATCTTGTGTTCCTTACGCATTTTTGGGGGTTTGTATTTTTGTCTCCAAAGAATGTTAAGAAGAAGTTGGTCGTTGTGCTTAGTGTGTTTATGTTTTTTGAAAAGACAGATGAGTTCAGTAACTTCATAGAAATGTATCATTACCAAGGAGAGCCATTGACAGACTGATCCAGGAAAGATTCTCTCCAAAATTCCCAACAGGTAAAGCTAAGTAGCGTTTATGAATGTACTCCTTTTTCTATGGGGTGCACTGCTCTTTTAGTATATGAAAGGCTAACATATTGCATAAAGTCTCACGGCCCTGGATTTATTTAGTATGCAGTGTAGTTTTTGTGATGAAGTAAATATTTTATAAAATAATTTCCATCATTTTTCTTAGCAGGCAGATTTTTCACATTTCAGCAGCACTCAAGTATATGCTCTATATTATATATTCATAATATATAGTGTATGAGTGTGTGTACACACATTTATTTATGATTTTTAAGAGAGTACCCCTGCATCTGCACAGTGTCAGAGTACCCCTGCATCTGCGCAGAGTACCCCTGCATCTGCACAGAGTACCCCTGCATCTGCACAGTGTCAGAGTACCCCTGCATCTGCACAGTGTCAGAGTACCCCTGCATCTGCACAGTGTCAGAGTACCCCTGCATCTGCGCAGTCTCAGAGTACCCCTGCATCTGCGCAGAGTACCCTTGCATCTGCGCAGAGTACCCCTGCATCTGTGCAGTGTCAGAGTACCCCACTCCTGACACAGTATTACAGAAATAATAAAACATCCACCGGGCCTGCATGTGAATCATACTCCATCGACTGCCATATCTCTGTGATTCAGTGTTCATTTTCCACTCATTTATCAGACCTTCCCTGAAAAAACATTTGTGACATAAGTAACTGCTTGCTCTGTAATGGACAATTTACTTTTTGTTTTCTGTGTTTATGTTTAAAAATCTCAGCGCTTACTGTATTAGGGCCAAGGTCATTTTTCCTGGGATGCAGAAATGAAAAATGAAGGAGGCTTTTAAAATCACTTAAAACTTGAAATCACGAGTGTTGTTGTTTGGGGTTCTGACAGGGCAGGAGCAGAGTGTGAGTGTGAGGTGGGGGAGTCACTCTGACAGGGCAGGAGCAGAGTGTGAGTGTGAGGTGGGGGAGTCACTCTGACAGGGCAGGAGCAGAGTGCAGAGTGTGAGGTGGGGGAGTCACTCTGTGAGTGTGAGGGGGGAGTCACTCTGACAGGGCAGGAGCAGAGTGTGAGTGTGAGGTGGGGGAGTCACTCTGACAGGGCAGGAGCAGAGTGTGAGTGTGAGGTGGGGGAGTCACTCTGTCAGGGCAGGAGCAGAGTGTGAGTGTGAGGTGGGGGAGTCACTCTGACAGGGCAGGAGCAGAGTGTGAGTGTGAGGTGGGGGAGTCACTCTGACAGGGCAGGAGCAGAGAGTGTGAGGTGGGGTTTAATGTTGCTGCTGTCTGTTGGGATAACTGTCCTGTAACAGTGTCTGTAGTGGACTTGTGACTGTGAGATGCGCCATGTTTTCATAAATATACACAGGACAAACGCACAGCTGAGCACAGCACAGCCCTGCCCTGCCTGAGCGCTGATGCTGGCTGTTTGGGGTAACGTACATCTCTGTTGGTTTTGCAGAGTCATGTACTGAGACTAACACATACATTGCAGTTAAGATTTCTGAGGGAGACACCAAAACAGTACTTTAGACTTTTTCATAATGGAAAAATCCTTTTTTGGCATTTTTGAGGATATTTTTCTGTAATTTTGTCCATGGAGTTTTTACTGTCAGTGCTGAATGTCCTTATTTTGGTGCATATCATCTCATGCCATGTTAGTGGCTCAGAGGAGGAACTGGAGAGTATTATTGACCTTCCCTACTTATGGTGTGTAAGCAGATAGATGTACTCTGTCTCGGCTCACTTACTGGATTTGTAAGTGCTTGTTACAGCACAGTTTGTACACGGCTGCTCAAAAGCTTGAGGTTTGCAGGTTTATTTTTGTACTCCTGACTGCTTTCAATTGAAAAGGGTCATTTACTTAAACCAGCAAAAAAAAAAAAAAAAAAAAAAAAACAACAACAACACGGCCGGTTGAAAGCAAACCGATACCTTTGGCTGAGAGAGGCCGCCGCTGCTGCTGTGTGGTGAAATTGAAGGCCCTGTTTCGGTCAGACAGGTGCATCTGGTCTGTGTTACGCTCACAGGTCATGACAGCTCTGACATGGAGGAGCTTCCCTCGCTCAGCCACCCCGTCACTACTGTGGCCTTGTGGGAACCCAACCCTCCGTGAGCAGCCTCTCTTCTGCTCTTCCGTCTGCAGGAGCCGTCTCCTTTTCCCCAGCGAGGCCTCACTGAGGAGTGTTTAGGCTTTCTTTATTTGTTCAATATGGCATGTTGTGCTTTAAAATACAATTAGTTTATACTGAAGAATTTACACATAAAGATAAAGGTGGTTATTGTTTATATATCACATTGCAGAATTATACTTGTGTATTATGCTTGACGAATGAGAACAGTATATTTATGTTTATTGGTGTATTGGATAAAATATCTTGATAATTTCAGTGACCATACCAATTTAGATGAAGGAATGTATTATTTTTTGATTCCTGTGTCACCACTGTAAATCTAAAAAAGTCAGTTGTATATGCTTTTTAAAATATATTACATTGTTAGTAACAAAGTTGTTTTTTTTTTATTTGTATTTGTAAATTCAGAAAAAGTTGTTTAGAAAGGACAGAAGCTCCAGTTTTCATTTTACATGAGGAATGGGAGGCCTGGTGGACAGTAACAGCATTCTAACACTGAACACTCAACACACAGCACTTTATACTTACCATGCAGGCGAATATGAATCATATTTTTGTAGGTTATTAGTATCCAATATAATTCAGATTTCCACAGGATCAGAGGTGAATGAGCAGGGCACTGTGTGTTCAGTAACAGCATGCAGTCAAACAGGGATGGAGCGCAATTTCACCTTTCTAATGAAATCCATTATTCTGCACAATGATGTAAGTTATACCACAATTATCTGCAATTTAAAGTAGCATTGTTTTAATATAATAACTATAATTCATTGTTTGTAATTTAGTAACTCCAATTAGTTGTTTGTGACTGAATAACCATTATTGAATAACTTGTGTTTGTGATGTAGTAACTATCATTGTTTTTAATACACTAAACCTCAGTGTTTTTGATTTAGTAACTATCATTAATTGTTTGTAAGTTAGTAACTGTAATTATTTGTTTGAGTCAGGAGCCCTCAGTAATGATTTTTAGTTATTTGTGAATAAATAACTTTAATGACTTGTTTGTGACTCAGACTGCTCACACAGGCGTGGCACACTCGTTTTGTAGCCCTTTGTTCTGGCTGAATATCTCTCAGTCCTCCGCCTGCCGTAGCTGGAAACATAAAAAGCTTCTGAGTGGCGATTAGACGATGACAAAGCAGGGCCAGTAATCAGGACTTCAGCGCAGGCGAGCAGAATGCTTTTGCCTGGGGCTGTGCCGTAAAACACAACGGGGGCCAATTTCAATTAGCGTCACGACAGGCTGCACACCTGGGGACCGCTCTATAGACATGCCTGCTGTCAGCAAACAAATGAGCAAATTGCACCACTCACCGCCGCCATGTTTGGGCTCTGTTTGTTATGTTCATACGTTCGTCAGACGGTCTACACTAATGTTGTGTCGGGTAAGGATTCTTCGTAATTTTTCTTGGTACAGATTTTTCAGGAGCAAGGTGGAACATAATGATTGTTCTGAATAATAAGCAGAGTATTGGTTAGACCTAGAAAAACAAGAATGTCTAGTTGCTGCTGCGTTCCATGAAGAGTTGCGGTGTTTGCGCGACTAACGCGCGGGGCATCTGCAGCAGGAACGCAAACATGTTTGCCAAACGCAGCTTAAAGCTCGCATCCCACTCAGCCCTTTGACCTTTGACATCAGGCTGGGAAAAGTTAACCGACTTTGCAAATGAAGCTCAACGGAAAGGACGAGTGTTCAGGATGTACCAGCACAGGGGTAAACTGCACAGGAGTTTTCTGCTTTGCAAAACAAAATGTGTATTACATATTATTTAAGGCAGTAATGCCAGAACAGTCAACACTGTGTGTGTATGTCTGTGGGTGGGTGTGTGTGTGTGTGTGTGTGTGTGTATGCATGTGTTTTATGATTAAGGAAATATAAACTCTCTTTGATGTAGACAAAACTGGTTTAAAAGAAATAAATTAAAATCATAAAAAATTAATAAACAATGAGAAATAAAAAAATCCATATTTGTAATTTGATGCATGATGTAATCTATGTTGAAATAATTTAACATTATGAAACATATACAACAGTTTATGAAACCATATTAAAATATTGCCAATCTCGGGAATTAGAAATCTGCAGTTGCTTCCTTGATGAATGTATTTATTTCATTCAAAGTCGCATTTAACAATTACACAAACAACATTTATACAACATTTTAATAATTATAAATACATGTTATATAAATACTGTTAATGTTGGAATAATGTAGGAGATATAACTTTAAAACATTTTTAAAAATTGTATTTATCATTCATTAAAAATAGAATACCAACAATCATTTGTTGAAAATCATATTGTTATTAACTGATATGAATGTATTGTTGATGCTTTGTCACATCCAGGTGTGTGTGTGTGTGTGTGTGTGTGAGAGAGTGTGTGTGTGAGTGTGTGTGTGTGTGTGTGTGTGTGTGTTGTGAGAGTGTGTGTGTGTGTGTGTGTGTGTGTGTGTGTGTGTGTGTGTGTGTGTGTGTGTGTGTGTATGTGTGTGTATGTGTGTGTGTGTGTGTGTGTGTGTGTGTGTGTGTGTTGTGAGTGTGGTGTGATATTATTATCCAGAATAGATTCATTCAGCAGTGTGTCAGTCTGCTCTTATTTGCATCCTCTCATTGGCTGACGTGGCAGACTGTTTACATGCAGTGTTCCATCACACACTGAGTTGTTACACTGATCTGTTTCCATGGACACGTGTCATGTCAGCGTTGGTTGTGTGTGAGCGTTGCAGGTTAATCTGTTCCTGTTTTACTGCCCCAGCCTAAGCTGTGTCACTCTTAGGATTCAGTGTTTATCAGCGGGGCCCCTGTCCCTCAGTCAGCTGTAGATATCTGCTCTGTTTGAGTTACAGTCCTGGTGTATCTGGGCGGACTCACCTGAGAGCACAGCCATGCACCAGCTCTGTTATGTGCACAGCATCACTCAGGTTGTCATGCCAACCTGGGACCACAAGACAAACTCTCATACAAACACCTCCAGTTTAGACAGAGGGACTGTGACTTTGTACTGCCATTGAATAGTACAGTGTGATAAGGTCAGTGGTTTGGTATGAGTAAGAGCATGAATTAAATTAAACACAGTGAGCAAAATTAAACATAGATATTGGTTTGATGAAAAAGATATTTATCATTCTGAAAGCCGATACATTAGAGAAATGATCCCACTACTAATAAGATCACCACTGGTTTCACTATCGCCTCATTTAAACTAAATGTTTACAGCAGTAATTTAGTGAGCTGTTGAGCGAAAGAAGGAACAGTAGTGTAATCCAGACAAAGTGGTGTACTTAATATCACTTCAGAAAAATACAGAACCATATTTACAGAAACGTACAGACCATGGACGCTTTAGGCCAGACACAAGAGAGGACTGAAAAGGGGCCAGACACGCACAGTCAGATCCTTACCCAGAGTGCCTCACTGAAGACTAACACAATAAAGTGAAGGCTGGGACTCAAACTGCTCCTACTTGCTTTTGTAAAATTAGTTGCCAGTGAAGCAATCCGGGTGAAGGGCCCCCTTTGACAAAAGAAACTTGCAGAGTTCTGAATGGCTGTCTGTTCTGGATGAGTTTGTATCTGGGAGGTTCTGCTCTACTTTTGACAGCGCGGTATATGCCTGGTATTACCCCCGTTTAGGCCTGTGTAGTGCGTGCCATGGTTCATAGCCCCTTGTCCTGCTTGTCAGAAACATTTTTAATAGGTGTTTCGGGTTTCAGCCTCACAGACACACCCCCCTCTCCTCCTCCCCCTGGTTAGTCATGGAACACCTCAACCCACATTGGCGAGTCACCCCGTGGGGACACCACCCTCGTCCAGCACATCAATCAAACAGTCCGCCGTACAAGCACCTCGTGGGAGATTTGAGCTTGGGAACGGAGAATTAAAACCGGGGTACTTTGAGTTTGAAAACCCTGAGCTGTGTTTCTTTGTATTTCATGAGCTGTATGAGTGCTGAGTGTTAGCTCTGTCAGAGGTGGATGTGAGTGGGACAGACCGAACACTGACCATGCTGGAACAGTAAAGACACTCTGCAGAGACTGCCGTAAAACAAAAAAAAGCAACACAACATATCTCACAGTTTAAGACCTAAATTACATTTTTTTCGTCTTGCTCTGTAACGTTATCTGATGGTGCATTAGCTCAGAGGAAAATGTAAACATTTTTGAAATTTAACTGAACGATATTTTATGATTTTTGAGGTGTTGTGGTTTTGACCATCGTTTTTTTTTTAAACCTAGTCAGTGCCTGTTGCTCATGGCAGCTGTTACCGCTGTGTGAGGGGATAGAAATTATATGAACTCTCGTTGGTTGTTGCATGTTTTTATTTCCTCACCGAAATGTGGTGAAATGTTCTAACTGAGCTCGGAGGATGAAGATGAATACACAGCGCTTAATAGAGGAAAAGCAGAAGGACCTAAGCTTTTCGGAGGGCTTGCACTGAGTGACAGATTGAACATACTGAGGTTAACCCAAACTTTAACTCTCCTTCCTGTCTTTTTTTTCATCGTTTTCAGTTACATTTGACATTTTTGTGGCTGGCTTTAGACCTTTTTTCACCATGTGTGTTTGGGTGCAGTCACTATTTATTTGCATGCTGGGGTTCCTTTCAAATGAGAGACTAAACTTATTACAGTTGAAATAGGCTGTAAGTATAATGGTCAGGGAGCTGGGCTTGTAGCTCAGAGGTTACAGTGTAGTATAATGGTTAGGGAGCTGGGCTTGTAGCTCAGAGGTTACAGTGTAGTATAATGGTTGGAGCTGGGCTTGTAGCTCAGAGGTTACAGTGTAGTATAATGGTTAGGGAGCTGGGTTACAGAGGTTACAGTATAATGGTTAGGGAGCTGGGCTTGTAGCTCAGAGGTTACAGTGTAGTATAATGGTTAGGGAGCTGGGCTTGTAGCTCAGAGGTTACAGTGCAGTATAATGGTTAGGGAGCTGGGCTTGTAGCTCAGAGGTTACAGTGTAGTGTAATGGTTAGGGAGCTGGGCTTGTAGCTCGGAGGTAACAGTGTAGTGTAATGGTTGATGCCATAAATTTTCCTCATGTAACCATCAATTCTGTACCCTAGAACAAGCTTTAGAATATGGACAGCACAAAAAGATGGTGTGGATATTGATGTGGATAACAGTCTGAAATGTGAAAATCAATCTAACGTTGGTTCCTGCTGATTTCTGCTCAGGGCTGTGACTGAGACATGGGGTGCACCATGAAAACACCCCCTCCCCAAATGTAGCATGTGGCCCTGAGGACAGGAGGAACAGTGGAGCCCCACAATGGATTTGCAGAAGGTGATTACACCCACAGCTGCTGCACCAGCACAGATTCACATTTCACATGGATCCACCTAGAGCTGCTGCACCAGCACAGATTCACATTTCACATGGATCCACCTAGAGCTGCTGCACCAGCACAGATTCACATTTCACATGGATCCACCTAGAGCTGCTGCACCAGCACAGATTCACATTTCACATGGATCCACCTAGAGCTGCTGCACCAGCACAGATTCACATTTCACATGGATCCACCTAGAGCTGCTGCACCAGCACAGATTCATATTTCACATGGATCCACCTAGAGCTGCTGCACCAGCACAGATTCACATTTCACATGGATCAACCTTGAGCTGCTGCACCAGCACAGATTCACATTTCACATGGATCCACCTAGAGCTGCTGAACCAGCACAGATTCATATTTCACATGGATCCACCTAGAGCTGCTGCACCAGCACAGATTCACATTTCACATGGATCCACCTTGAGCTGCTGCACCAGCACAGATTCACATTTCACATGGATCCACCTAGAGCTGCTGCACCAGCACAGATTCATATTTCACACTGAATAATACCCCATCACTGACATTTCGGAATCTTCTGCTAGTTTTAAAATTGCATGAATTAAGTATAACTCAGTAGATCTGTAACATCTACTGGGGACTTGTTGGTACATTTTTTGCAACTTTTCAGACCCTCTTACCAACTTTATTCCTGAATCGTGGCTAGTAACAAACCTAGTTGCTTTTTCATGATCTTCAGGGAAAACATAAATGGTCAGACTTCCAGTGCGTTTGGTGACATACTGGTTCGTTGGGTGCAGACCAATGTAAATTTGGTCGCTTGCCAGCCCGTCTGTGAGAACAGAGAGGAGCAGCCAATCACAGCCACTCCCCCCTCTGATGTCAGTGAGGAGAGAGAGCAAGCAGGCCTCTTGGTGTAATGGCATTGTTAATATTAAATTTGCATATGAAGTGTAGTGACTTTGATCAGGTATTTTGAGTAGCCAATAGCTGCTTTCCTTGAAAGAATGTTGGTAGCCATGCATTGTGATGTCACGTCCTGTGGAACTCCTGTAGCCCCTGGGATTTCACTGCAATAGCAGCGCTTTATCCTGCTCTGTGGAGCAACTGTGTGATCTCTGTGTAAAACATGAGAAGGGTTTGAGAGACGGCTTCTGAGACACCGCTGCGGGAGACTGCTCTAGCCGTGAGGTAGAAGATGTAAAAAGATGCCCTCCCCCCCTCGGAGGGAGCAGAGAAGGCAGCCAGCTCTGCCAGCTTTGGGCTCACAGTACTGATGCATTCAGAGAGCAGGCTGGGATTTGGCTCCAGGCAGGATACTGTTTCATGCCCAGTCAGGTTTTTTCACAGGCATCTGTGCTCGTGGCTGTTGTGCTGCTGTGGAACATGAAAAGGTGAATTTGCTGAAAGGTGTGTCCCTGTGTCCAGGTGGCCCGCAGCTATGGGCGCGAGGACGACCCAAACAAGAGTGACGCACTGACACTGGAACAGGAAGTGGCATTCTCTGCTCCTGGAGCCTCCGAGTATCCCTCATGAGCTCTGGGGAGAGCCTGCCTGTACCTCCCTCGCTCATTACAATGTCATTTTTGCTTTTGTGATTTTAATTGTAGCATTGATGACGAGAAATTGAGTATCTCTTAAATTTCCAGAAATAAAATTAACTTAAACATTTCGACATGAGTGTGTGAGAGTGTTTTGCCATGGCAATGAAGCAAGCGTCTTTAGGTTGCCAGGTTGTGTTGCAACATGGCGTGAGATGGGAAGGAAGTCATGTGCAAGTTTAAAAAGCAATCTGGCAACCTCACTTACGTCAACTTCACTAACGACCAGTTGATCTGTTTGTACATTTTCTTAATAAACTATGGGGGAATTATGAGAGTTTCCCGGGTAGAATTATGAAAATGGGAGAGGGATGGAAGACGGCCGTAGAACACAGCAGAAATGTAGGGACATTGGGTTGAGTTGGCAGGTGTGTGTGTGTGAATGCAGCGCCATGACAACAAAGAGGGCGGAGCCTCCATGTTACCAGTCTGTCATTGGGCCTTCAGTCACCAAGCATTTACATAATGTTTTTTTTTCTCAAGGCAACAAAAACCAAACGAGCCCTGGAAATTCTTTTGATTTACTTTTTGCATCACGAATAGATGGTTTACATTATCTTAATTTTTACTTTAAATTTACATTTCATGTGATATAGTGCCGAGAAAATGAGTGTGATTTTCCAGTGTGTAAATGGTCGGTAAAAGAGGTGCATTGTGTTTTATTTTAAACAGAAAAACCTTTGAAAAATGATTCACATCAGATTCACATCTGGCTGTCATGACTCTTTCACACTCATCCCTGATTCATACCTGTTACATTAAAGACTGAAGTATTTACCCTGTTCTTACAGTCATTTTAACATAATGTGTAAAAACACACATTTCATTCTATATTTCAATTTATGAAAGGCAGCTTTTGTTTTTAACGGTGTAGCTGTGTGAATGCACAGTGTTAAACAGTGTAACTGTGTGAATGCACAGTGTTTAACAGTGTAGCTGTGTGAATGCACAGTGTTTAACAGTGTAGCTGTGTGAATGCACAGTTTTTAACAGTGTAGCTGTGTGAATGCACAGTGTTAAACAGTGTAGCTCTGTGAATGCACAGTTTTTAACAGTGTAGCTGTGTGAATGCACAGTGTTAAACAGTGTAGCTGTGTGAATGCACAGTTTTTAACAGTGTAGCTGTGTGAATGCACAGTGTTAAACAGTGTAGCTGTGTGAATGCACAGTGTTTAACAGTGTAGCTGTGTGAGTGCACAGTGTTTAACAGTGTATCTGTGTGAATGCACAGTGTTTAACAGTGTAGCTGTGTGAATGCACAGTGTTAAACAGTGTAGCTGTGTGAATGCACAGTGTTTAACAGTGTAGCTGTGTGAATGCACAGTGTAGCTATGATAAGAGTGCCTGCTAGCTGCCCTAATGTAATGTAGTGTAATGTAATGCAATGTAATTAATGGGATGACAGGCTGAGTTTGGGAACCCGGGCCACTCTGACACCCATCTGTCACCACGGAAACAATGAGAGCGACTGATCACCTCTCCTGTCCTGTTTTTAGCGCTACGGCACTGGCCTGAGATGAAGCATATGTTGTCTGTATACAGTGCGTTAATGTCTGCCAGTCTTGACTACACACCCCTCTCTTTCACATGCTAATGTGTGCTGCAGTGGACAAGCACACACACACACACACACACACTGGCCCTGTTTAACACACTGATGTGTGTTGCTCAGACACTGAACGCAGACACTGAGCGCAGACACTGAGCTCAGACACTGAACACAGACACTGAGCGCAGACACTGAACACAGACACTGAGAGCAGACACTGAGCTCAGAGATGAGTCCATTCATATTTATGAGGCGTATGCAGTTCAATCAAAACGGGGTCTCAGTCTCTGTCGGGGAGGCTGGGGGTTACAGACCGTTCAGTTTTACATTTAAAAGAATAAGGAAGTACAAAGGACCTGTTTGATTGTGTCCAATAAAATGTAACAAAAGGCCTGCCAGAGGAAAATGATGTTGCAATGTAAAGTCTGATTTGATTGAGCTGCAGACACCTTGAAGGACACAGTGTGTGTTCGATAGCACCCTGCCCTTATTTTGCACTTTATTTTAGAATCTGATTCAGATTTCATTTGTTGCCTGTCACATGAGTTAATCCATTTTACAGTTTTAAATTCAACATAAGCACGCAGTGTGAATCCACCCAAACCACGGCACTCGCCTTGCCCAGTGTGGCTGTGAAATGCACACAGAGCGCAGGGCGCTTTGCTTGTTTTAACAAGATTACGAGATGAGGAAAACAAAATTTGAAGGTAATTGTACAAGTCAGGACGCATTGCGTTGATGCGTGACCGCAGAAGGCTTCGGCTGTGGCCTGACTAATATCTGGGGTTCAGGAGACCCTGAACCCAGAGGGCTGGGCTGTGCCCGGGGGAGGGGATCATTAGTCACTGCTAACGCTACGCCCCCCTGGTGTGGACAGACAGGCTAAGCTCAGTCTGAAGTCCTAGCTGGTGTGAGTGCATGCGAGCTACAGGAGGATGGAAATAGACCTGGTGGGTGTAGCCCCCCCCCACTTCAGGGCTCCCTCATGTTGACACGGACAGGAAACAGCCAGCTAGAGATGTTGTCATGGTGACCAGGGCCCCTCACGGCGACCTGGGCAGGAAGATGAGTATCTTGATGGGACGTTGCCACGGAGCCCTGCCCCCCCCCACCCTCGACATAGACAGGAAACAGCCAGTGCAAGAGGATGTTGCCGTGGAGACCGCCCGCTGTGACACGGGCAGGAAGCTGACGGTCTGGTGTGACGCTGTTATGGGAATCGCGCGGCCTTTCTCCCGCTGCCCCCCAGGTGGCTCTGGCGGCAGGTGTGTGTGGTTTACGACATGAGCGGAGCCCAAGCTCCATGGCAACCAGGCCAGGGGTCAACTACACAGTCATCGCTGAGTTCCGCAATGCAGAGGGCCTCCTGCTACAGGAAACACAAACCCAAATCATGATATCAGCAATACAAACAAATCTCAATGTTTCAGCTGCCCCCCTCACATAACAGTGCCGGTGGGTTTACAGCTGATAACCCTGCGGCCATTAACAATGAGCGTCCCAAGTGACCCTGCTGGACTGACCCCCGTGCCAGAGATCACGCTCCTAACATGCCCTCATGGGAATTTACCTTTTCATTATGAGCTGCAGACAGCACTGATTCCAGATCAGTAAAAACCCAAGCCATAGCCATGGGTAAAACACGTTCATAAGTCACAGAGCCGGGTTCCGCTTCCTGTCAGCAGGGCTGTAAACCCTTGAGACCATAATGTGTAAAGAGACTAAAAAGTGGCCGACCTTTTTGAGCCGTTGCGTAATTGTGTGTGCAGTATGTTATTTAGCAGAGCAGAATTACAGCACGGGTACTGCTTTAAACCTACAGTAAGCAAGAATGGAGGATCCACTTTCCCCAATAAGGTTGCTATTCTCTCCATTCAAATCACATTTGAACAAGAGGACAGCATGTGGCGGTGCCCCTTGCAGGTAAATAATGTGATTGGCTGGTGACCTCCAGTCCAAAGTCCTGCTTATGTTGAAGAGTACACAGAGAAACACACTGTGTGCGGACCTAATATTCTCACACTGAACCTCAACGGCTGCCGGGCCACCCAGTGTATAGTAGATGTCATGTTCTTACCTACTGTGGCTGAATGTTTAAATGGTATTGGTCGTTGACCATGGACCCCAGTTTGAGAGCCGCTGTAGAGGTGTCCACAGCTCTGGTCATGTGACAGACAGCCAAGGCCTCTCTGCTCTATGAGCCGAGCAAAGCCTAAAATAAACACACACACACACCCACACAAAAATCTTCCATGAGCTCCTGATACGACCTACATACGAAAGAGGAATCCTGCACCACAACGCCTTATCTGATCAGCACATGCCAAGCTCCAAGGGGGTAAGTTTGGGTCACCACAGCTGGCCTGGTAGACACACTGCTTATTTACCCCTTATCTCTCTATCCCAGGCAATTAAGCCCTTATCTGGCTGAGCCGGCCCGAGCAGCTCCTCTCTGCCTCGCTGGAAGGGGGAGAAAATCGTTCCTCCCCTGTGTGAGTGTATCTGTAGGAGAGGCTGTTTACACTCCAGGCCTCTCTCCTCAGCCCGTTTCACCAGCATTTGGGCTAATAGGCAAGTGTGATGAGTCTGCATTACTTGCACCAATCAGGTGGTCAGTAAGGGGGTCACATGACCCATTACATCACATGACCATAATTCTGATCCCTTCACTGAAAATAGTGACTAGTGCCCAATATCATCTTCACATTGAAAAGATGGAGTTATTTGACATGTAGCTGAGATGGACATCCCAGCTTCAGAAAGGAGAAGTGTGCCCATGTATTTGATTCACCCCTGCAATAAACCAGCTTATTATAATTAGCACAGCTCCTCAGTTAGTTTAGGGGAGCTGATTAGTGAAAGCAGCTAGTTTGGTTAACGGATACAGCAAGAACGTGGCAGTGCTTGACCGTTAAACCTTGAAGTTGGTGATGTCACAGACTGTGTCTGTGCTGAAGGTATTTTTAGGGGTTTGTTTTCTCATTGCTATGTATGTTAAATTACATCGCTTTTTATTATATCCAGGGGAACTGCAGGGAATGTTTTTGTTATTATTACTTGTAAGCAAACAAGAAAGCAAACCTCTCCCACTGCCCACAGGAGGAGGGAGCTGTAACATGCAACCAATCACACGCTGCTGATGTCTGTCCCACCAATTACACGCTGCTGATGTCTGTCCCCACTAATCACATGCTCCTGATTTCTGTCCCGACCAATCACACGCTGCTGATGTCTGTCCCACCAATTACACGCTGATGATGTCTGTCCCCACCAATCACATGCGACTGATGTCTGTCCCCACCAATCACACGCTGCTGATGTCTGTCCCCACCAATTACACACTGATGATGTCTGTCCCCACCAATCACATGCTGCTGATGTCTGTCTGAGGATGATGCAGTCATCATATTCTCAGGCACCCAGCTGGCCAGGACAGGCCGCGAGAGAGAGAGCAGAGAGCGATAACACCACTGAACTTATCCAGCTTTACCCCTACCATTTCCTGACAAGGCTGAACCAATATCTGCCCCGTCAATTCAGACCTCGGGCTATAGCCAGTCAATTTTTAATTCTAAACACATCACACCTCCATTCTGTAAACCCTGGGCTCCAGCTCCTGCCAGGTGATACGTCTGCGGTGCCTGACCTGTGACTTCACTCGGCACGAATCAGAAACGAAGGAGGAAGTGCAGTCAGACCAGAAGGCTTCAGAGATGCAGTATTAGTCAGAGAGAGAGCGATATTAACACTGTACTGAGAGAGAGAGATATTACAGTCAGGCCATTCTCACTTTTCTCGTGTGCTTTTCTTAGACATGCTCGGCAATAATGTAAAAAATACTGTAAAGATGACATGTCCATATCACTATGAAAATTAATTACAAGCTTAATGAATGCATTTGGATTTTGTTATTTGTGTCCATGTGAATAGAAGATGATATGTGTGATTTTTTTTAGCGTCTTGCATGCTTTAAGAAGATTGTGTCACGTCCTTTATGGTCAAAATATATATTAGAGACAAATTGCGCAATACTGTGAGACTGCGGATTTTCAGGAAGAGCATCTGAGGGAAGTATTTCAGTTTTATCTCATTTAAGTTGTAAAACTTTCAGTTTCAGTCTTACTATGTACTGTCCACATAAATCACCATATTCTATAACATCCTGATCACAACAACAGTTGTGATTCTGAGTGATTCTGTCTCTTGAAATATTTAAAGCAAATGAGTATTGTTTACCCCTAAACGGTTGTTTTCTATAGTAACTCTATCCTTAAAATGATTTATTTTCCATAATATTCTGCCTATATCAATACAGTGCTTTCCTTGAAGTGTTTTTATTCCCTGCCAGATTCTGACATCTCTGTGGTCAGTTTCGCCTCGCTGTCCACTCCCCGTGACAAATCGGATGGGTTTTGTGAAATACAGGAAGTTGTGTGTCACCTTTCCGAGCTTGCTAGAAAAGGAGCAACGCCTACGAGCGCCGAACTGAACGTGTGTGCCTCTTTGCACCGAGAGGACAAAGGGCTCTTCCGTTTCATGCCTTTCCTCTGCTGTTTTTACTGAACATTCCTTTACATAGTTTGCCCGTTTTAGATAGCAATTTTTGACACACATTGTGCAATTGTAAATCATTGTACAGTCTATTACTACAGTAGTTAGCGTGTAGCACAGCCTATGGTTTTTGAACGGTGAACTGTGGGCTGGTGAGAGTAGATTGATTAATCGAGGATTGTTGCACAGAATGCTAATTCAAGCCAGTTTAGCCTTGAACATCACGTGTTTTCGTTTTTCTTATGAGTCAGCCTTTATGATGTAAATATTTTCACATATTGTCGGACCCAGTTTGTAGCTCACTGGAAAAGGCCGTCCCCATAACATCAACTTATCTTCCTTATCTTTCAACGCCTCAAGTATATCTATTTGAATTTTTCCCGCAAGCTCTACCTGCTATGGTATTTCTTCACACACCACTGAGAAATGTATATACAATAATAACTTTCTTATATCCTTTGGGACAATTAGTGTGCAATGAAATTGCATTTTAAAAAGCGTTACAAGTGACATGAAATATATATTAAATACATTTCGCACAGTAAATGCGGTCTTAGTATGTTGTTGCCGACTGAGGGCTGAATAAATATATCATGAAAGTCAGTGTGGTCTTCTGACAAAGTGTAAGGACGTGTTTATGGTGTTATGTCAAAGTCAGCGAAGCGGAACGAAAATGTAAGAGGAGCGTATAGTGTCTTTTGTTGCACAGAGAGAGTGCAGACGTCCAGGAGCCAGGAGATGTGACGCAGGTATGATTAGTACCTGTTTACAGCACCACACGCTCCCCCTTAGACAAAGGTGGAACTGAGTCACGGCCTTCGGAAACGCGCGTTAATATTAACCCCTTCCCTTTATGTTGTCTCCTGGGTGCAGGGGTTCTCAGTATTGGTCCCGGGATAACCAGTATAAATGTGTTTTTAAATAGCCTATCGCCAGGAAGTTATATGAGCATTTGCACTGCAGTTTGCCTCCTGCCATTTTCATTTCCCTTAGAATTCTTCATCATGGAATAAATGGTTAAGTTTCAGTGACCAGATGTCCGCACTTCCAGCAGTTGGGTCCCTACTGATCTTGCATTTTAAACCTTTTATTGTATTAAAACTGTAATCATCTGCCATGTTGCAAAATAAGGATGAAACCATTAGTTTATCTGCCCTATTGTGGCTAAAGAAGGTAATTCATCTCATCTCATTAAATGTGTCTAATTAAGAACCATTAACACCTTTTTACAGTTCAGGGCTGGCTGCTGTAGCTGGAATGTGAGTCAGCACACAGGGGCCCCATTTACCCCTGTCTGTTGGGGTCATGGAGGTTTTGGCTCTGGGTCTAGGCCACTGACAGCTGCTTTCTGCCCTTCCCAAAACCACTTGCGATTTTATTTTATGGTGGTGAGGACTCAATTTCCAAGAAAAAAGGCCAATGAATTCTGGAAGGACTACGAAGGACTACGAGTATTAGGTTTGAAACATTAGAATTATTTTGTGATTTCATTTTTAAGAAATCAAAAGAAACCTTTTGATTAAAACTGAAGTGTGCATGTGAATTTGTGTACGTATGTGTGTGTGAGAGTGTGTATGCGTGTGTGCGTGCATAGGTTTCTGAGTTTGTGTGTGTATGAATGTCTGCAGTTTGAGTTTGACAAAAAGACACAATATCCACAAACGTGTGTGCCTGTGTCCTGAGAAAGGAAAGACAGCCCCACCCCCACTCTCTCTCTCTCTCTGTTTATCTGTGGTGAGGTCATCGTTTCAGGTCTGCCCGTCTGCCTTTGTCTCCAAAACGCTACAATTACAGTGGACCCTGTCAGAGGCTGAGAGGATCGGCGGCTGGCTCTCACTGAGCGTGCTCACCGCTCAGCCCGGGGCGACCGGCTCCGCGGCTCTCAGACAGCGGGACACGCCCAGACATGCTCTACAGCAGCGCTCCCATTCACTGCTCTTTGTCCGGCGCAGTGTAAACAAGGCCCTGTGGCGTGCCCCCAGAGCTCCGGCGCACCGCGAGATTACTGCGCAAGCGCTCGATTACACCGCCCTGCCGTGCCGCCATTCAGCCCTCATACTGCTCAGGGGGGCCAACTGGGGCCCTGTCTCTCTTCGGCTGCTCACAGCGGAGGGCGAGGCTCCTGATCGGCCACGGGTGCGATTGTGTAACTGATGTGATGTGATAGCTATCTGTCAATCTGAAACAGAGCGATCATTGATAGCAAAACTAAAAGTACCCTGAAAACAAAGTGCTGGAGGTGGGACTGGAGGTGGGGGGGAAGGGTGGAGCTGGGGCCGGAGGTGGGGGTGGGGGGTGCATAATATCCACATGGGACTTTTGGGGAAACCCACACTGTCGGTGTGGCTGGAGGCAAACCGAGAATGTGCTGGTGTTTGGCGGTTAGCGAGTGTGAGGCGGGTTTCGGGGATGATGTGACTGTGTGGGCAGCATCACTCCACAGCCGCGCATATGCAAAGAAACGGCACACACAGAAGCAGCTGTTACACACCGGGCCATCGCACGGCGGGCGGGACGATCGGCTCTGAGTGCTGATCTGTGGGGTTTCAGCAGACTCCTCATATCTCAGAGGACCTGCGGTTTTTCCCAGAGTTCCTTGGGCCCTGACCCATGGCCTCTCCATTCAATAATTATGTAATTCTGAAACCAGCGATTAATGCATGCAAGAGCATTAATATTGTACATATATTTAGTAAAATTTACAATAATTAATGTGATTTAGATAGATAATATTTAATGAATATGTTGGGAATAACTACTGCGCAGTGATCTGTGGTCCAAGATGAAGTAAGGGTAGACAGCAGTATAAATGACTGTAACTCGGGTCTGAGTATGATGGACTTGATGTTAATCATCATGAAACAGGTTAGCAGAGCTGTATATAACCATGACTCTGGCCCTGCCTGAGGTTAGTGAGAAACAGGCCCTAAATACAGCCTGCTTTTGGAAATCTACTTCACCCCTCAGCCGATCTCACCCAGCCTAGACAGTCTTAAATATATTTTTTAATATTTATTATATTATATATTTTGGCCTCTCTGTGGAAAAAAAAACACAGGGGAACTCTGAGGCAATCTCAAGTTAATGCTTCAATGGGAGCAGTTAATTGAAATGAAACTCTGAAATTGTGTTGAATTGAATCTCTCACATTATGCACCTTCATAAAAATACTACCTGGTATTCCCCAGTCATTCACAACTTATGTAAGGGTGATTACAAAGTACATCCTCCCACATAAATATATTCTAGGGGCTTTATTTTGGTGCCTTTTCCAGCCTTACAATAGTTTTCAGGACATGTCAGAGAAATAAGGATTTGTGAAGCCCCACCATGGCGCACGTAGGGTTAAGCTCTGCCGAGGCTGAAAGGAGAAGAGAGATGTCAGCGAAGACTGACGCACGTGGAATCTACGCGCGGACAGAGGAGAAGCGGAGTTTGCCTGGTAACAGAATCTGATGAGTCATCGCGCACAGCGCGCGTCCGCGTCCGCGTCCGCGTCCCTGCGCAGACAGGCAGCAGGAAACAGACCGCTGTTTGTTCCTACGGTTTGCCCTCGCACCCTGCTCAGACGCGCTCATTATCAGACGGGATAGACGGAAGACGCCCACATACAATACAGTTTCGTGCAAAACACAAAATATCACGCAATAAACTTCATCATGGGAAAGTCGCCAGTGTTAAAGTGTATTGGGGTGATTTATTTCAGGATGCATTTGACACATGATCCGTACACACAGATCAGTACATTTTTCATAAAATAGTTTCAAAGTACTATTGAAATAACTTCTTTTGCACCCTACACGTCAATTGAATACATAACAACATTTTTTATTTCATTATCTCATGAAAATGTTATTAAACCACAGCTTCATCTTTCACATTTAATGAAACTAAATATTTTGGGTGACACTGTTGATTCATGAGGTTAATAAAGAAAAATAAATCACTAATTAAACAATAACCCTTCCGTTTGATGAGCACTTCAAACTTTTTGTTTTGTAAGAAAGCAGAATCCTTGGAAAAAGGTGTAAGCTCCTATTTTCTTATTCAGGACTGAAAGCACTGCTGATTGTCTGGAGATATTCTCACACTTTTTTATTCAGATATTCACAGGAAGCATTTTAAAGTGATAATTGTTGCAGAAGCATTCCTATAGATTCCTGAATGACTTGGCAGAGACCAGTAACTGTCTATTCTTATCATAAGCAGATGATACAATTACACATCTCCTGAGTGACTCAGAAACCCTCGTCTGAAATGAGAAGCTGAGCCATGGTGACTCTCCTGTTTGTGATATTGACACCATCTCGCTCCTAAACAGCGTGTTATGTCTAAAGAATATTCACCCATAAAGCAGCCGGCTGTCTGCCGGTTAGGTCTCCGTGAACGGACTCTGCAACTGAGCATGCATTGTATTTGGGCCACTGATGAATTTTACAGGATAATAAAAACAAGAGTGCAGAGAGGAAGGTCAGGGAATCACCTAATTATTTCTATTGCAGGCTGTTTGTGCTTCCATAGAAACCCCCTTCTGTTTACCTGCCATCAGCTCTGGCCACTGCAAAGAATAATAGAGGTAAAATGTCACAACATCCCCTTCAATTACCCACATAGAGTACATTTTAAGATGTATTTCCTCCTGTCAGCTGAGTGGATGTTTTTTGTTAAAAAAGGTGGAAAACAGTTCTTGCTGTGTTCTTTCTGTTTTCAGGGTGGTTTGTGACAGCAGCCCTTGTTGGAGATGGAAACATGGGTCAGGGGGTCACGGGGTCAAATCCATGGTAGTCAGTTCTATTATTATTATTATTATTATTATTATTATCATCTGTGTAATGTATGTGTAAATTCTTTTGATCTTGTCATTGTGTTAGATTTAAATAAATCTACCTGGACAAATTCCTGGTATATGCAAAATAAAGTGAATACATTTATTTATTGTTTGTTTGTTTGTTTGTTTATGTATTTATTTATTGGTTGATTGATTGTATTGTATTTAAGTAAGTCCATGGAATTTCAGGCATGTTCACTCAGGGAGCCAGACTCAGAATATTGAGTTTTATTTTTATCTACTGCTGTTCTCAGTGAGGTGCCTGTGGGTGCTGAACAGTTCAGACCGATTATCAAACACAAAGGAGGGAACGTCTGAGTCTGTCAGAGACACACCGCTCCTTCAGCACTCTGTCTGACTGCAGCGGGAACTGCCTGCCGTCTGTTTTTATACGGGCCTAAAAAAAGCCCAGCCCATCACCTGCTGGACGAGCTGTGTGACTCACAGCCCCGCAGTGGAGTCACTGCCTGCAGCGGGAGGGGAGCTCTCCAAACACTGCCCCACACAGGCCCACAGCAGGGTGAGGGGGTTCTGCCCCACACAGGCCCACAGCAGGGTGAGGGGGTTCTGCCCCACACAGGCCCACAGCAGGGTGAGGGGGTTCTGCCCCACACAGGCCCACAGCAGGGTGAGGGGTTCTGCCCCCACACAGGCCCACAGCAGGGTGAGGGGGTTCTGCCCCACAGGCCCACAGCAGGATGAGGGGGTTCTGCCCCACACAGGCCCACAGCAGGGTGAGGGGGTTCTGCCCCACACAGGCCCACAGCAGGGTGAGGGGGTTCTGCCCCACACAGGCCCACAGCAGGGTGAGGGGGTTCTGCCCACACAGGCCCACAGCAGGGTGAGGGGTTCTGCCCACACAGGCCCACAGCAGGGTGAGGGGGTTCTGCCCCACACAGGCCACAGCAGGGTGAGGGGGTTCTGCCCCACACAGGCCCACAGCAGGGTGAGGGGGTTCTGCCCCACACAGGCCACAGCAGGGTGAGGGGGTTCTGCCCCACACAGGCCCACAGCAGGGTGAGGGGGTTCTGCCCCACACAGGCCCACAGCAGGGTGGGTGGGGTTCTGCCCACACAGGCCCACAGCAGGGTGAGGGGTTCTGCCCCACACAGGCCCACAGCAGGGTGAGGGGGTTCTGCCCCACACAGGCCACAGCAGGGTGAGGGGTTCTGCCCCACACAGGCCCACAGCAGGGTGAGGGGTTCTGCCCCACACAGGCCCACAGCAGGGTGGGGCCACAGCAGGGTGAGGGGGTTCTGCCCCACACAGGCCCACAGCAGGGTGAGGGGGTTCTGCCCCACACAGGCCCACAGTAGGGTGAGGGGGTTCTGCCCCACACAGGCCACAGCAGGGTGAGGGGGTTCTGCCCCACACAGGCCCACAGTAGGGTGAGGGGGTTCTGCCCCACACAGGCCACAGTAGGGTGAGGGGTTCTGCCCCACACAGGCCCACAGCAGGGTGAGGGGGTTCTGCCCACACAGGCCCACAGCAGGGTGAGGGGGTTCTGCCCACACAGGCCCACAGCAGGGTGAGGGGTTCTGCCCCACACAGGCCCACAGCAGGGTGAGGGGTTCTGCCCCACACAGGCCCACAGCAGGGTGAGGGGGTTCTGCCCCACACAGGCCCACAGCAGGGTGAGGGGGTTCTGCCCCACACAGGCCCACAGCAGGGTGAGGGGGTTCTGCCCCACACAGGCCCACTGCAGGGTGAGGGGGTTCTGCCCCACACAGACCCACAGCAGGGTGAGGGGGTTCTGCCCCACACAGGCCCACAGCAGCAGTGAGGGGGTTCTGCCCCACACAGGCCCACAGCAGCCCCTCACTGCTGCTGTATTTTAAAATACAATACAGTACAGTACTCTACATCAAATACGGGTTTAGGTGTCAAAACGTAATATGCCATAAATCAAAATAAATAACCCAAATACGCAGGATTGCTCAAACAGCTGAAGGAGCAGGCAGAGAGTAAACACACATACGGGAGAGAGGAAGTGGCCTCCCGAACGGCAGACCTGAACTTCGCACACTCTTCTGGGTTTGTGTCTGGGGCGGGCGGCCTCACCCTGGATGTCACCCACCGTTCCTCTACTTCCTGTTTTCTCCCGCGGGGATTTCATAACCAAACATGACAGCAGAACAATACGCACTATGATGACAAAAGCTTGTCTAGCTCATGCACGCTTATCGTTTGCCATAGAGTGGAGTTTTGTCACTTAGTGCCTCAGAAGGCAGTGTGGGCGCTGCTCCTCGTCCCACACAATTAATGCTGCCTTAATTAGTTAAATTACTCATTCAGCCTCATTATATACATTTAACAGACTGATTTAATAAATAAACTAATTACGCAATAAAGAGTGGAGGCTGGAGTGAGACCCAGCACACATCTGCGCCCCTCAGAAGCTCTGGGTTTGAGCGCACTTGTCCAGAGCAGCGGTTCCTTGCCTGGTCCTGGGGAACCCTGCTCCCTGTGGTTCCTCGCCTGGTCCTGGGGAACCCTGCTCCCTGTGGTTCCTCGTCTGGTCCCGGGGAACCCTGCTCCCTGTGGTTCCTCACCTGGTCCTGGGGGAAACCTGCTCCCTGTGGTTCTTCACCTGGTCCTGGGGAACCCTGCTCCCTATGGTTCCTCACCTGGTCCTGGGGGAACCCTGCTCCCTGTGGTTCCTCGCCTGGTCCTGGGGAACCCTGCTCCCTGTGGTTCCTCGTCTGGTCCTGGGGAACCCTGCTCCCTATGGTTCCTCACCTGGTCCCGGGAACCCTGCTCCCTATGGTTCCTCACCTGGTCCTGGGGAACCCTGCTCCCTATGGTTCCTTGCCTGGTCCTGGGGAACCCTGCTCCCTATGGTTCCTCATCTGGTCCTGGGGAACCCTGCTCCCTATGGTTCCTCGCCTGGTCCTGGGGAACCCTGCTCCCTATGGTTCCTCACCTGGTCCTGGGGAACCCTGCTCCCTATGGTTCCTCATCTGGTCCTGGGGAACCCTGCTCCCTATGGTTCCTCATCTGGTCCTGGGGAACCCTGCTCCCTATGGTTCCTCATCTGGTCCTGGGGAACCCTGCTCCCTATGGTTCCTCATCTGGTCCCGGGGAACCCTGCTCCCTGTGGTTCCTCACCTGGTCCCGGGGAGCCCTGCTCCCTGTGGTTTCTGAGGCGGAAGAGCCGTTTACGCAGAACAGTTTTTAATCAGACACTGTTTGATTCTACTAAAGGATGAGTTTTCCCTCTTCATTTCATATTGTGTCAGAAGCAGATATTCATGATACAAATAATGTGTAGTCTTTGTTCCCTTTTGAAAAAGATGATGTTTTTTATTGACTGATAAACCTGAAGCTTAAAGTCTTTAATGGTGATGCCTGGTCATTGAAATGAAAGTATTTGAGGAAAATGAAGAGATAAAAGAAATGGCAGTTATGGGCTAAACTTATATTGTTTTAAAACAAAACAAAAGCCAGCAAACACAGGGGTGCAAAAGAAACAGGGTAAAGACCCTATGCATGACCCCTGGGCTTCAACTAGTCCAAGGGTCTCCACCTTAGCTAAGAGTGTACTTCACCTTTACCTGAGTCTACCTGTACCATACCTGTGGAGGGACTCTGCAAACGCCTGAGGAGGAGGAGGTGCTAGGCTCAGGTGCTGGAGCAGGTGAAAGGGTAATGGAAAGTAGTGGAAAGTACCTGGGATTTCAGACTTATTGTTTCAGAGAACAGTCAGGTGCAGGAGTCAGGTGCTGGAGACATGAGAATCGTTTCAGCTCCACCCTGCCCTCTTCCTGCATTTCATAACTAATAAATCAATCAGCAGCACTTTATTAAATGCTGTGCTCATAACACATTCATGAAATGCCATAAGCACTTCAAACTGCTTTATGACATGTGTCATGATGTCTAAACACCATATGGAATTTATTGCATTTATCATGTTGTGGTATTATGTATAGCTACTTGTGTCATGATAAATATACTGGTATTGTATTACAATTGTTATGACAAGTGTCACAAAACAGAGTAGTTACTCGTAATTAAAGATAATATCCAGTTGCAAAGTGACAGTGTCTCATGTTATAATGGGACTTTCATGATAATTGACGTTAAACATGAGTGCCATGTAACATAGCAGAATTTTTGTGACGCTTGTCAAAATATCTGCCCATAGCAGATTCACAAGTGCCTTTCAGTGAGCGTCTTTTCAACAGAGTTACCATTTTCACATAACTGCCACAAATAAATAACTGGCAGATGATAGTCCGGGATTGTGGTTCAGTGTAGTGTAATGGTTAGGGAGCTGGGCTTGTAGCTCAGAGGTTACAGTATAGTGTAATGGTTAGGGAGCTGGGCTTGTAGCTCAGAGGTTACAGTGTAGTATAAAGGTTAGGGAGCTGGGCTTGTAGCTCAGTGGCTACAGTTTTGTATAATGGTTAGGGAGCTGGGCTTGTAGCTCAGAGGTTACAGTGTAGTGTAATGGTTAGGGAGCTGGGCTTGTAGCTCAGAGGTTACAGTTTTGTATAATGGTTAGGGAGCTGGGCTTGTAGCTCAAAGGTTACAGTGTAGTATAATGGTTAGGGAGCTGGGCTTGTAGCTCAAAGGTTACAGTGTAGTATAATGGTTAGGGAGCTGGGCTTGTAGCTCAGAGGTTACAGTGTAGTGTAATGGTTATGGAGCTGGGCTTGTAGCTCAGAGGTTACAGTGTAGTATAATGGTTAGGGAGCTGGGCTTGTAGCTCAGAGGTTACAGTGTAGTGTAATGGTTAGGGAGCTGGGCTTGTAGCTCAGAGGTTACAGTGTAGTGTAATGGTTAGGGAGCTGGGCTTGTAGCTCAGGGTTACAGTGTAGTGTAATGGTTAGGGAGCTGGGCTTGTAGCTCAGAGGTTACAGTGTAGTATAATGGTTAGGGAGCTGGGGTTGTAGCTCAGAGGTTACAGTGTAGTATAATGGTTAGGGAGCTGGGCTTGTAGCTCAGAGGTTACAGTGTAGTATAATGGTTAGGGAGCTGGGCTTGTAGCTCAGAGGTTACAGTGTAGTGTAATGGTTAGGGAGCTGGGCTTGTAGCTCAGAGGTTACAGTGTAGTATAATGGTTAGGGAGCTGGGCTTGTAGCTCAGAGGTTACAGTGTAGTATAATGGTTATGGAGCTGGGCTTGTAGCACAGAGGTTACAGTGTAAAAATATATAATATAACTTTTGAAATCATATTCAATAATCTGTCTGCTGGTCATAAGTATATTTCATTTTCACACAGACTGTTGACCTCAATGATTGGTCACCCTCCATCAACATTAACTGAACTGAAGAAAAACACAATTGTCTGTGCAAAAGAAGACGACAAACAGACCCCTGTTTTACATTAATCTTTGGGAGATTGCTGCAGATAAACTCTTCTGCGTCTCCGTGTTTATGAGGAGCAGAAGGTAGGGAGGGTCTGGAGGGGTGCGAGCGAAATGTTTGAGCACAGTAACCCTGATGTGCGCTGTTTGTTTTTCTTCTGAAAAGACAATGACACACATTTTCCATTACACAGCGAGGACAGGCAGCGTGTGTGAATTGATGTGGTTTTTCTCATCGCTCTGTTTTCTGAAACAGCTTGAAGCTCCAGCCTCTCCGGGCCCCCTTCCTGAAAACAGCTGATTTACGTAAAAAAAGAGAAGACCGTGAAGCGGTCTCAGACACTGATACTGAGAGTGTTCGCTCGTTTTGCCTCTAGATTACCAGCACATGGTTTCTCTTCCGATTCCTCAGTTATGAAAACATTCCTGTCAGTGCCTGACTCATGCATATTACTTGTGTTTATTTTTTTTTGTTATAACTTCTAAATTTAACTTGTCCTGTTGATTCATTCTGTCAGTATGTTTTGTTCGTTGATTTATGGCTATTCTGATTATATAAAGTTGCTGTATACACGCTAATTAATTTACTTTAATGTAAAATATATTTAATATATTTGATGTTTGATTTTCAAGAAAAATAAAAAATAAAACATGCAGTAAGCACACATTCAACACTAGGAGTGTAAATAAGAGCAGTCTGGCTGAACAGGCAATTGGTGCAGTGTTGGGTTGAAATATTTGACATTAAAACTTATAATTATATTTTCTATACAAATCATTATCATACCTCAGTCCTTCAGACCAGGGATTCCACTGTATATACTGGCTTTATTGCATCCTCTGCATTTCGACAGGGTAATTACATGGATACTGATACTGATAATTACTCAGGTAGATATTTTTAATGTCTCCTGACAGATGTGTACCCTCTTATGCTGTACCATGTCATAAAAAGCAATAAACGCAATGAAAACGAAACATCCCACTGTCATTTCCCAGCACATTAATCAGTCCGCACAAACAATACACTTTCTGTGATGTGTTGATCCTGCAGAGAGAGGTTAGCAATCATTTTGAATTGATTTTATTATAGATTGACATGTGAAATTCATGCGGTCACAATTGTTTTAACGTGTCGAGACGTTGTCAGTGAAACTGAGGCAATTGTGGAAATGCGAATGGAAACAAGCCAAACCTATAATATGCCAAAATGAGTTTAAGAGTTTCGCTTTAACTATGTGAGCTGTGTTCTTCTGTTTAGAGCTTTTTGTCCCATGCAAAATCAAAACATTACTGTAAGAATTGGAGAATGAAGTTTCATGACCTCATAAACAGGTGGAGCTACAACATGCTACCAGGAGCTGACTGAGTTGAACCAATCACTGTTTAGCTTTGGAATGCACTATATTTGGATTGGTTCAAAGTCAGTAACTAGCAGCTCATAGCGTGCCGTATCTCCTCCCATGATACCCTGCTTTACCATCACTAAAAAGGAAACTGTCTGAAAATGAAAAACTCCGGGTACTTACCAGAGGCACATGGAACATTCTTTCCCCTTATTCAGCAGACACAATACTTTCACATAATTTCATTTTCAAATACTTATAGCCTTGTCCCAAAAGGGGGAACTTACACCAGTTCAATATTTTTCAATGTTTCAAAAGACAATACAAAGGTAAGTTGTTGGCATTACCCTTAAACAGATTGTATTAGCAAACAGTATTTGTGTGGTCTGATATTTCTGCTGTCCACTTGAAGCACAGCATCTGAAGCAAAAATGGACTTTGGATCTTGAGAAATCCTCTGCCAGTCTGCCCATGTTTATTTTTGTACAGGGCTATTACCAAGCTGTCACGCAGTTCACAATGTACATTTCAGGCAGTAGGCCTTACTGTAACAGCATCACGGTACAGGAACAGTGCAGGTTTGCACTGTAAGGGATGTACAGCCCAGCTATGCTAGCCATACCCCCACTGGAGCGGGGATACAGCTATGCTAGCCATACCTCCACTGGAGTGGGGATACAGCTATGCTAGCCATACCTCCACTGGAGTGGGGATACAGCTATGCTAGCCATACCCCCACTGGAGCTTAGGGACCCAGCTATGCTAGCCATACCTCCACTGGAGCGGGGATACAGCTATGCTAGCCATACCTCCACTGGACCTTAGGGATGCAGCTATGCTAGCCATACCTCCACTGGAGCGGGGATACAGCTATGCTAGCCATACCTCCACTGGACCTTAGGGATCCAGCTATGCTAGCCATACCTCCACTGGACCTTAGGGATCCAGCTATGCTAGCCATACCTCCACTGGAGCGGGGATACAGCTATGCTAGCCATACCTCCACTGGACCTTAGGGATCCAGCTATGCTAGCCATACCTCCACTGGACCTTAGGGATCCAGCTATGCTAGCCATACCTCCACTGGAGCGGGGATACAGCTATGCTGGCCATACCTCCACTGGAGCTTAGGGATCCAGCTATGCTAGCCATACCCCTGGGATCTGCTACCTGCATTGTCACTCTTACTGAACCTCTCTTAAAACATATATATTCCATTCCATTCCAAACCTATTTTCCATCGTAATTGTGGCAGGCTGGGTGAGGATGGTTTCGTCCGGCGGTCGGCTGACTGGGCCCTGCTTCATGGTCATGCCTGTAGGTGTTTCAGGCTTAATATTCCCACGGTGTCACACAAATACCAGACCCAGGAGCTGCTGGAGATGATTAGTGGGTCTTGCAAAAGTACAGCGCTATCACTTTACCTGTCAGCTGTCACCTGTCACCTGTCACCTGTGTCCCTCCAGGTACAGAGACACTAAGGTGGGAAATGCCCCCCATAGAGTTTTCTCATCCGACTTCACACACAGGTGCCCGGGCCGCCGCTCGCTTGAAGCCGGGTCTCACGGCCGTTGTCGTGCGGACACTGTGGCGTTGAGTGGGCGTGGCCCACAGCACCAGGCTTAGGCTGTCTCTCAGCCCAAGGGCTTCTACCGTGCAATTTAAGCATGTCACAGTTGACAGGCCGTTGCAGTTTTGAAAAGCATTATGGGATCGCGTAGCAGACGCACTGGTCCACAGACACATATGCGATCACATGGTGTGTGAACGTTCTGGTTCAAAATGGCCGCCGTGCAGCACCCATCTGAGACCAGCCCCCAGCCTTCGCTCCAAAGTGCTTTCAGATCCCAGGAAGAAAGGTGCAATACGAGCCACGCTATAACCATGCTGATGATTTCATACTTTTGATATTATTGTTGTTTTTAATAGTTAGTGTTTCTTTGAGCGATGTGGCACATATCCCCATGAAACAATCATTAAGTAGGGAGAGGGGTTGCCCTGGCAACCACAGCAGCACTTTGTTACTGGCCCAGAGGCCTTGGTTGCGTCCCAAAACTTCTGTCTCCTTATCGCCTCCCCTCCGCTCCCCCACTGCCACTCGTCTCCTACCCAGAGGGATGTGAGGGAGGTGAAGGAAGGGGCCGAGTGGAGGTGGAGAGAGAAAAAGCAGGTGTGGAGAGATCTGGGGCCGTCTATCTGCCTCTCCGTCATCAGCTACTCAGTCCACGCTGCGCTGTCAGTTATCTGTACGGTGTCTGGAGTCACAGTGTGATGTAAACACATGCACGAGCAAATAAATAAACCTTCCACTTCAATGGCACTCTCAGTTTTGCATTAGTTAAATTACAGTTCTGCATGGGCATAATATTGCGTTCAAGTGGATATGTTTCAAAAACAAACTGTAATGCCTGTGCATTCATGTCATTGTGCCAGTTACTGTGTAAGAGTGCCGTTCTGGCACTTGTGTTTGTGTGAAATTCCTCATCATAGTTTTAAGCTTTCTAAAGGTTTCACATTTTATGAGATGGTTTTTTAATCTGACTGGGCGAGAGCACAATGATGTCATCCAGAAAGATGAAAACACTTCCATGGTAGAATACATCGATGTGTCCTCCACTGAGGGGAGATTTGGAGCACATTCTGAAGCCGCTTCTGTGATTTCCACCAACGTTAGGACATTGGAGGAAGGGACTACACACAGATTAGTTTCCAGGGCACAGAGGAAAGAGGTGAGAGAGGAGAGAGAGGTGAGAGAGGAGAGAGAGGTGAGAGAGGTGAGAGAGGAGAGGAGGGTACATTTTTTTAGTATTGGGAAGCTCCTCATGATGAGTCCAAGATGGCCGCCATTGGTTTTTGATTGAGTAAAACATCGGACACTATCCACTGAAAATCTACACAATCTGCACTTAAATTGTCATCCTTTCTCATGAACCTGGATCAAAATGATACTGAGCAATGCTGAATGGGAAATGTGTGGATTAATATTGTCTGAAGGGACCCTCAGAGAGTTTTCCCACATGATTGACGACAACAGGCCTCATGGCTCACGGCTTGTGAGTGTTTAAGATAAAATCCAGGGACTTCTCTACTCATACATCTGCGCATGGGCCAAAGCTTTTAATCATCGGGCAGCAGGTAAGAAATATCCTTTTACATTTCTTATTTTCTTTATTTTGTAATCTCCATGTAATGTATTAAGAGTTAAATGTACCATCCAAAAAGGTGACCCCAATTACATGGATAACGGGCCTAGCGTCAGGCTATCAGGGCTCCACACAGGTCCCTCCAAACGAGTTTCTCTGACAATTTCAGGAAAACCGCCTTTTAGCAAACATCAAACACAGATACAGATTTGGCAAATCTGCATAATATCAATAATAAACAGAAGCAACACTGTGCAGATGTTGACACTTCAGCAATATTTAATCATTCATGGGACTTTCTGCACAGATAACATTATTTTTGGTTTTGGGAACCAAGGGTATGCCGTTTTCTAGTTTCCTGGATGTGATTTGCCTAGCTAGTTTCAGTCTGTAACTTTAATCACATGTTTTTTTAAATGGTGTAAGACTGTTTTGGGAAATGTAATATTACATCATAACCAAGCAGCAGAGCGTACAGAAAGCGCACCGGGTTTGTTCGGTAGCAGAGCAGAGAAAGTAGCGCACGGGTTTGCGCACAGAGCGGGTTCGTTCGGTAGCAGAGCAGAGAGTAAGCGCACCGGGTTTGTTCGGTAGCAGAGCAGAGAGTAAGCGCAACGGGTTTGTTCGGTAGCAGAGCAGAGAGTAAGCGCACCGGGTTTGTTCGGTGATCTTGAGGACGAGTTCGGTGACCCCTGAATCTATTGTGAGATTTGTGGTTGTTTTGACAGGACTTCAGACTTTGATCCATTAACTAGTGCTGCAAGTCACTGCAGTAACCAGAGCGCTTATTGCTTATTATCTAAGATTAACGAGGCCAGCTCCGTGCCAAGGCTGATCATTACATTGTCCTACAACATGACTCAGTTTTCGCCGAGATATTACGATATTGAGCAACCGCTCAGTACTAATTTCAGAATGATTTATGAGTCAGAACACGTATCATCTGCAGTGCCATTAAATAGAAAATAAGATATTCTCGTGGAACAACATGTGATTACTGAAATATGTCTGCAGCTATACCACAGGCCACCGCATACTGCTCTATATTTATCTTGTGGGCAAATGAAATGAAAGCCAAATTACATTTTCTGTCTAGCACTTCTATTAGAAATGTTTTTTGTTGCTTGTCACCTCTAAATTCCAGTGCGCAGAACAGATAAATGTTTTTTTTCTTTTACCAAACATAGCATTTGTGTCTACAATTTATCATCATTTCTAATATAAATTGAATGTAAATATGAAGTGAACTCTTCGGCTAGTACAGAACTCCAGACAGTAGTTGAAAGGATCGCGGCCAGCTGACAAATGTTCTCGTATCGTTTCTGCGGTGTATGTACCAAAGCTTGTCCCTGCGGCGACGGCTTTAAAAGGGGCCGCCTTCATTGAGATCTCGGATCAAACGCCCGCTCCTCTTCCACGAGTTTGATGCAAACGTGATGCAATGCGCGCAAGCCGGCGGCCATGCTCCCGCTGTCCCGGGAGGGCCAGGAGAACCTCACGCCACCGACGGCACGCAGACAGCCGCGCTCAGGAAGGCAACCATTCGCCCCTTCTTTAAAAAAGCGGCGTTGTCTTCAGAGACTGAGCGACCCAAATGCTTGATCAAAGATTAAGGACAATACATATTCACAAATGTCAGATGTTTCAAGTGTGTTTCGGCAACCTGAAAGGAATGGGTTTTTTTTTTTTTACCTGAAATTACCCTGTTGAGATTTACCAAACCAGAATTTCTTTTCTGAGTTAGTCCTGGCAAAGAGAACAGCACATGTATACATGGTTAAACCAGAAAACAATAACAAAGTTTTTAATGCAATTCAGTATTACACTGTAAAATACCTACAAGCAGAGACTGGATTCTCCTTTCTTCTCCATTAAAAGTGTAGTGCCAGGTCATTACATACACAGCACACGGCAATGCAAGCACATTTCTCAACATGAAGGGTCTGCCCAGCTGGGAGAGGGGGGCTGTAAGACTGCTCGTTAGGCAAACTGGAGTTCCTCTCCCCGCAAGACAGAAAAACGTTTTCTGGTAGGGCCCTGCTGTTCGTTGTACTGCTGTCATTTCCCTTGGATGGATATTTCATGTGCTGTACATCGCTGCGCTGGGGAAATGCTTTTAGGAGGAAGTCAGAAATTTCACCTTTGATCACTGTGCAGCATCATTTGGAAAGTAGAGGATGTGATCTGTGTAACATCTGGATGATGCTCACTGGAGAAATAAATCTGTCTGGGATATAAGAGAACGACACCCTGACCACATCGTCCCACTGCTGGGGGGCCTGGAGAGGGAGGGAGGGAGCGAGTGTGTGAGGGAGATGGTGAAAAAAGAGGGAGGGAGGGAGGGAGCGAGTGTGTGAGGGAGATGGTGAAAAGAGGGAGGGAGAGAGCGAGTGTGTGAGGGAGATGGTGAAAAAAGAGGGAGGGAGGGAGCGAGTGTGTGAGGGAGATGGTGAAAAAAGAGGGAGGGAGGGAGCGAGTGTGTGAGGGAGATGGTGAAAAAGAGGGGGGGAGGGAGGGAGGGAGCGAGTGTGTGAGGGAGATGGTGAAAAGAGGGAGGGAGGGAGAGAGCGAGTGTGTGAGGGAGATGGTGAAAAAGAGGGAGGGGGAGAGAGTGAGTGTGTGAGGGAGATGGTAAAAAAGAGGGAGGGAGAGAGCGAGTGTGTGAGGGAGATGGTGAAAAAGAGGGAGGGAGAGAGAGCGAGTGTGTGAGGGAGATGGTGAAAAAGAGGGGGGAAAAGAGAGAGCGAGTGTGTGAGGGAGATGGTGAAAAGAGGGAGGGAGAGAGCGAGTGTGTGAGGGAGATGGTGAAAAGAGGGAGGGAGGGAGCGAGTGTGTGAGGGAGATGGTGAAAAGAGGGAGGGAGGGAGAGAGCGAGTGTGTGAGGGAGATGGTGAAAAAGAGGGAGGGAGAGAGCGAGTGTGTGAGGGAGATGGTGAAAAAGAGGGAGGGAGGGAGGGAGGGAGCGAGTGTGTGAGGGAGATGGTGAAAAAGAGGGAGGGAGGGAGAGAGTGAGTGTGTGAGGGAGATGGTGAAAAAGAGGGAGGGAGAGAGCGAGTGTGTGAGGGAGATGGTGAAAAAAGGAGGGAGGGAGAGAGTGAGGGAGATGTGAGGGAGATGGTGAAAAAGAGGGAGGAGAGAGCGAGTGTGTGAGGGAGATGGTGAAAAGAGGGAGGGAGAGAGAGAGCGAGTGTGTGAGGGAGATGGTGAAAAAAGAGGGAGGGAGGGAGAGAGTGAGTGTGTGAGGGAGATGGTGAAAAGAGGGAGGGAGAGAGCGAGTGTGTGAGGGAGATGGTGAAAAGAGGGAGGGAGAGAGAGAGCGAGTGTGTGAGGGAGATGGTGAAAAAGAGGGAGGGAGAGAGCGAGTGTGTGAGGGAGATGGTGAAAAGAGGGAGGGAGAGAGTGAGTGTGTGAGGGAGATGGTGAAAAAGAGGGAGGGAGAGAGCGAGTGTGTGAGGGAGATGGTGAAAAAGAGGGAGGGAGAGAGCGAGTGTGTGAGGGAGATGGTGAAAAGAGGGAGGGAGAGAGCGAGTGTGTGAGGGAGATGGTGAAAAAGAGGGAGGAGGGAGGGAGAGAGTGTGTGAGGGAGATGGTGAAAAGAGGGAGGGAGGGAGAGGGAGCGAGTGTGTGAGGGAGATGGTGAAAAAGAGGGAGGGAGGGGGGAGAGCGAGTGTGTGAGGGAGATGGTGAAAAGAGGAGGGAGGGAGAGAGTGTGTGAGGGAGATGGTGAAAAAGAGGGATGGAGGGGGAAGGTTTTCTTCTGACTCAGTGAAGATGGATTCTCATTTCAAACCCTTAGTAATCTCCAGGAATTCAGTTTATGTCTTAAGGGTTAAAGTAATTTCCCGGTACAGTATTTAGCCCAGTTCTGATGCGAGAGCGTGGTGGCTGACTCCCTGTCCGAGACTCGGCTCTCCAGCATCACTGATCGGCAGAGCCAAGCTGTCACAGGCTGAAAGTACCCCCTCATCAGCCAGTACAAACACTCTGCTCCCTGAGCTCCTCGTGGTAAACCTCCAGCTGCTGTCTCTGGCTTTGGCTGTGTTCTGGCTGGCCATGACGGTGGGTTTCTCACACATCTATGAGGGTTTGAGCGCTCCCGTCCTTTCGGCCCGCTTCGGTATCTCGCTTTGCTTCTGAGAAACGTATGCAGGAGCTGGGCAGATACCCAACACCGGAGACCGGGGAAGGCAAAAAAGGAAGGTCTTGGTCTGCCTGCCAAATGACTGCCTTACAGTGCTAAGTGGGGGAAAAGAGAGGGTTACAGCAGCTGCAGAAGACACCGCACGCATCCAGGGCTTGCAGATCATTTCTAATGGTAGATGGCACTTCTATTTTTGGTGGAGCCCAGTGGTAAAACAAACAACTTTGTATTGCCTACGGGCTTGAGTGATTTTTCCGTGGGCCTGGCCAATAACCATGTGGCTTGGGCCAGCTGGGAGCGTTCACCATGTGGCTTGAACGCTGGTTTGCCGGCATGCGTCTCCTTCTCTATGACACAATGAACGCTGAGAGATGTCATGATGGCAGGGGAGTGTATCTGCTTTTCAGCTCATCTTTCATTTTTCCTGACATTGTTTCCCAAGCGTTACGTTTCGATTACCATTTAGTTAAGTTACATTTTTCACAATTTACCCCAAACTAATGGTTGTCTTATTTTTCAAAGAGATTGAATAAATATCTTTTATGTGTTGTGGTTAAAATGGTACTATGTTCTGATGTAAAATAAACTGGTTAGGAGTTAGTTCTGGATGAAGTGGTGGCAGGGAGGGATTTCACCTGTTGGGGGATAGGTAAAGGTGTGGTGTGGTATAATGTTTATGGAGCAGTGTCAGTACTGGGATGTTAGAAATGCTAGCATTTGGGTGTTGCATGATGGTGTTAGCATTGTTAGTAAGAGGGTTATGATAGCATTAGCAAAACTAGCACTGGGACTCGATGGTGTTACCAATGATAGCATTAGCATTGTCAGCAAGTGGGATTTGATGCCGTTAGCAATGCCAGGTAGCAGGTGCAGACAGACAGGAGACATTTTCGCATACTGGAAAACAGAATCTCAGTAAACATCAATGAAAGTAATTGAAATGAAATGGCTGCTCTGTGAAATTTCTCTTTGGATTTTTATTTATTTGATAAGAAAACATTTTTTAAAAAGTTGGTAAAGGATGCAATATTTACAGCACTATTGCACAATTTCAAATTACAAATAGCAAACTTTCAGTGCAAAATAAGAAAGTTTAAAAACAAATAAACTGAAACAAAACTTTTTTTTGCTACAACTGTGCTGGGTCCTGTAAAGTGGAATTAAAAACAGTTTCTGTGGGAATTCAGTGCAAACGGCTATTGAACAGGTTTGGTTAATCATTCAGTGATCTCTGCACATGCACTCAGTTCCTCATCCAGCTGCAGTTTTTACGCCGGACATGTGTTCTTTTAAAGAGGGTCATCCATGTTACAGGAACACAACTGTACATTTGCCAGGACATTCATATTACATCATAAAATGGCTGGGTGATATAAAAGGGTGCCACCTGAAACAAAAAAAGCAATACTTTCTGTATTTCCGTAATTTCCTAATTTAAATTGTGCTGAAACAGGTACTGGAGAAAAAAATGTACTTGTGAAATTGGACTTGCTAAGCCACGCTCTCATAGAATAGTTACAGTGAACACAGCACAGTCTCTCAAATACTCACTCAGAGACATCCTTCATACCAACCTGCAGCAGCCTTAATGAAAGACCAGCCATGATCCAAATTCAAACTTCCAAATGTTACTACATGAAATATTGAAGTCTGTCTGCAGTCTTAAAAAAAAAAAAAAAAAATCTTCATTCTGCATTAGCAGAAAAAAGTATCTTTAATTTATGCTAAAGGGTCACATGGGAGTCATTAATCCAATCTTAAAAAAAAAGGAAAACCGGACTTTTCTAATTAATTGTGCAAGTATTTTCATCAGTGGGGTAGATAAGTGCTAATACAGCAGCAGACAGCTAGAGACGGGGCTGAATACTTCCATCATACATTACCGTTAAAAGACTATTTAATGGACAAAATCTAACCACAAATCTTGGCACTATTTAAATGTCTTTCAGAGGAAAAAAAAATTGGACTGAACCAAAATTTAGACTAGAGGATTTAAACAAAAGGAACAGACGATGTATGTCCATTACACTTTTGAGCATGTGACCCCATGTGACCCTGCAGTTATCCCTCTCTTGACTCATCCTTTTTTATTTCCTGAAAAAAAAATTAATGCAAAATTAGTTTGTAGAGGAGGACGCCTCTCTATTCTAAGAACGTTCACCTTTGGAATGAGGATAATGGGAAACTGAGTTGGGTAAAAACCTATCAGCGCTTTCCCTATGCGAGTTCATTATTCAAAAAATAAATGATTACAACTGTAACTATGATCAGGTGAGGTGTTTAAGCCTGCTCCACTCATCTGTTCCTCACTCACCGTGTTTCAATCACGTTAATCTCCATGTCAGGAGTTTAGTACGGAAAACTATCTTTAACAGTCTGGAGTCCAAAAACGGTTTTTGACTCGAATAGGGCTACTGCTGATGAAAAGTTTGATAATCCACAGAGCAGGGGTCAGTAAAGATACCGCAAAATTCTCATGACGGACAGTTATTACAAAATTTCCAAGAGTCACATGCCTTTTCCAATGACTTCGTTATCAATGTTGCCATTATGATACTCCTTTTCATCAAAAGTAACTATCATCATCATCATAATCACCATTAACAAAACTCCTTAACACTGATCAATATCCTTCTCTGGACCACGTATATAAAAACAGTTTTACATCACTGCATTCCAATTACGATCACGGCATGATCACTCTTGACAAGAAAGGAAGAAGTGATTTGACACTCAATCATACAAAAACCATTTTGATTCTGGATTAAAATACTGGAGGCTTAGCTCAAACCACAGGTACAAGGGAATTTCTGTAAGAGGTAGACAGCTGTGAGTCGATGGAAGACCATTTGATATACAGGTGCAATATTCTTGGCAATTCTAGTTTACAAAATGGCTGCCAATTAGGGTGTTGGGTTTAGCCAAAGCCCAAGGAAAGACTCTTGCCTCACCTTCCCAAAATGCAAGTTTGACCAGGGAATACCATCTGAGAGTACTTGGGAGCTGAACATGACAGACCAATGTTCATCAGTACAATATTCATGTGCTTTGGAAATGCAATGTTTGTTTTTTTTTTTTTAAGTTCATCAAATTAGTTACTTTCTGAGATTTTTTTGCATTTTTCAGAAACGTATTTGTCATTTTTGTCCATGAATGCGTTGCCAGATTGTGAGTGTAACATTGTATGGCTGCTGCTCGTACAGAAGTGCAAAATGATCCACAATGAGGAGCAGTGAGAGTGACCTACAGGAAGAGAGGCAGAACTGGAAAGCTGTGGATTGTGTGTTAACTGATTGACTACTTCAAATGAAATTTAAAAAAAAAAACATATTTAGAGTACACACAATAAAAAAAATTAAATACAAAAAGAAAAATAAATAGTTGCAAGAAAATGAGCATAAGATGTTTGGGGGAAGGGGAACAAATAAATCTGGAAGCACAAATTATATACATGCGACTGAAAGGGGGAAATGCATGTTCCACAGGGCTCCGGGCAGCGAGAGAGCCGTGTCTATCCCGCTGCTGGACGGAATCTTTGGTATCTTTGCGTTGGCTCAGCTTTCCAAGTTTAGCAGGAAAAAAAGTCAATGAGGTAAATTCCAACTTTTTTAACCAAAAATCCCAAATATATGAGTTCGTTCCTTTCTTTCTTTTCCTCTCGTGCATCCATTCTGAATCCAAAACCGAACAAACCACGTTATTGAAGAAAACAGGCAAACAAAAAGCGTGAGAGAAAAGGAAAGAGAAAGGCTTGTTTCTGAAGCAAATGGGTAGAGCCAGTTTTTTGCAGGTAGAAAGTAAAAAGGTAGTAAAAATATTTCATTTAAAAACATTTGTGTTCAACTGTCCACATATATACACAAGAAGTGTGCATGAAAGAATTCCAGGCGCTACATATTTGCTGGGTCTGACTGGGGAGGGGCGGGGCTGGGGCTGGGCAAATGTGTGGATTGGTCCGTCGGTCCGTCCGTCATCATCTCCTCCAGACGAACTGTAGCAGCCTCCTGACCCACATGTTTAGCCACAGCAGAATGGCAGCTTCGCCCCTGCCCCGCTGAACATCACCTCGGCCTGGTCTCCCGAGCGCCTGCAGAACGACCACAGAGGAGAGAAACACCGCCGTTAGTGCAGGGCCCCAGAACGCGGCACCGAGTCACTGTAACACACAGATATTGCGTTGCGTACCAGGCTAATACCTCTCTGCTAGCATCGCATTAGCCCAGCCTAGCCTAACCCAGGCTTTCACCTCTCTGCTAGCATCGCATTAGCCCAACCTAGCCTAACCCAGGCTTTCACCTCTCTGCTAGCAGCTTATTAGCCCAGCCTAGCCTAACCCAGGCTTTCACCTCTCTGCTAGCATCGCATTAGCCCAGCCTAGCCTAACCCAGGCTTTCACCTCTCTGCTAGCATCGCATTAGCCCAACCTAGCCTAACCCAGGCTTTCACCTCTCTGCTAGCAGCTTATTAGCCCAGCCTAGCCTAACCCAGGCTTTCACTCTCTGCTCGCATCGCATTAGCCCAACCTAGCCTAACCCAGGCTTTCACCTCTCTGCTAGCAGCTTATTAGCCCAGCCTAGCCTAACCCAGGCTTTCACCTCTCTGCTAGCATTGCATTAGCCCAACCTAGCCTAACCCAGGCTTTCACCTCTCTGCTAACATTGCATTAGCCCAGCCTAGCCTAACCCAGGTTTTCACCTCTCTGCTAGCATTGCATTGGCCCAGCCTAGCCTAACCCAGGTTTTCACCTCTCTGCTAGCATCGCATTAGCCCAGCCTAGCCTAACCCAGGTTTTCACCTCTCTGCTAGAATTGCATTAGCCCAGCCTAGCCTAACCCAGGCTTTCACCTCTGCTCGCATCGCATTAGCCCAACCTAGCCTAACCCAGGCTTTCACCTCTCTGCTAGCATTGCATTAGCCCAGCCTAGCCTAACCAAGGTTTTCACCTCTCTGCTAGCATCGCATTAGCCCAGCCTAGCCTAACCCAGGCTTTCACCTCTCTGCTAGCAGCTTATTAACCCAGCCTAGCCTAACCCAGGCTTTCACCTCTCTGCTAACATTGCATTAGCCCAGCCTAGCTTAACCCAGGCTTTCACCTCTCTGCAAGCATTGCATTAGCCCAGCCTAGCCTAACCCAGGTTTTCACCTCTCTGCTAGCATCGGATTAGCCCAACCTAGCCTAGCCCAGGCTTTCACCTCTCTGCTCACATCGCATTAGCCCAGCCTAGCCTAACCCAGGTTTTCACCTCTCTGCTAGCATCGCATTAGCCCAGCCTAGCCTAACCCAGGCTTTCACCTCTCTGCTAGCATCGCATTAGCCCAGCCTAGCCGATCCTAGGCTTTCACCTCCCTGGTAGCTGCTACCCTCGCAATGCTAGCCAAATAAAGTCTCAGAGTCAGTAGTGAGGGTGTGCTTGCTTCATATCCTGCCTGTGTGTAGGGCATTTCTCCCAAACCAAGATGTTTTTTTTTTTCCTTGGTTTTTTTTTTCTGCCATGGCTTTGCGGGAACAGGACAGCAATGGGGCACATGTAACTGTGTTACTGTACATTCCTGTAATCAATAAGAGCGGTTACAGATGTCCTGCTGCTCGCCTGACAGAGGAATGAGGAAACCTGGCCAGACTATGAGCTCAGGGATGTTGTGGTGCTGGGGGGGGGTTCAGCAGGTGTAAATTACAGCCTCATTCACTGCAGCTGCCAGTAAAATGACTGTGGGATTACGCTACGCGAAAACCACAACCAACCCCCATCCTCCCCCCACCCCCACCCAACACACACACTCCCCTCGACTGGCTCTGCTGCCAACCTACAGTAAACACGCATGCTGTCCCTACAGTAAACACGCATGCTGTCCCTACAGTAAACACGCATGCTGCCCCTACAGTAAACACGCATGCTGCCCCTACAGTAAACACGCATGCTGTCCCTACAGTGAACACGCATGCTGCCCCTACAGTAAACACGCATGCTGCCCCTACAGTAAACACGCATGCTGTCCCTACAGTAAACACGCATGCTGTCCCTACAGTAAACACGCATGCTGCCCCTACAGTAAACACGCATGCTGTCCCTACAGTAAACACGCATGCTGTCCCTTCAGTAAACACGCATGCTGCCCCTACAGTAAACACGCATGCTGTCCCTACAGTAAACACGCATGCTGCCCCTACAGTAAACATGCATGCTGCCCCACACTTCCATCGCTGCCAGCCCTCCGGGAAGTGAGAGGGAAGTTAATTGTAATGTTGAAAATGCTAGGCTGTAAAGTCTGTTGGTCTTTGGAGATGTTTGGTGGTGTGAGATGAAGGGGGGGGGGGGTTTCCAACAACTTTTAAAAAACATTTCTCAGCTTAACGATCTCTTCAGCTGTCTGATAGCGGGGAGAGCGGTGCAGACTCCAACAGGACTGTGTGAGCATGCAGACTGAGGGTCCTGTGGGACGCTGTGATCAGGTTGGGTTTCACACACAGTCCTCTGGTCACTGTCTGTTTAAACCCGTATTCCACACTCACTCTCCTCCCCCATAATGCTGCCGAATGCCACGCTCCTTTTTGGGACACAAACAATATTTCACATCAACTCAGGCAAGAGAGTCTGAGGTAACAGGCAACGAGTCAGACGCACTGATTCAGACCTAACTGCACTGAGAATATCCACTGCAGCGCTTACTCTCAGAACCTGACTAGTTTCAAAGCTGACATCCCTAGCAGGTCCACTGCTGCCACGGTAACTTAGGTAATCGCTTGCTAGGGTAATCGCTTCGTTGGTCCCAAAGGGGATATTTGCTGCACATTCAGGTTTAAAAGGATACAATACTAAATACACACTGCAGTGTACCGCAGCAAAGCAGAAACTCTCTTACAGCAGACCCCCCTACCCTCCCGCTTTGTTTTAATCCAGCTCTGCCAGGTTTGACACCAGGGGGTCACGATCCCCATAATGGGCTGTGGGACAGAGGCACCGAGCTGTCAATCGCATCTTTGAACCAACAGAAACAGTTTTGTTCTCCATAGCAAACCACAATGATTGGTTCAGTTTGCTCTGGGACTGGAATCACATGCTAGCTCCGCCCATTTGTGGAGTCTCGGACCCTCATTTGGCATCTGCCAGCTTATACCTGCTCACCTCGCGCCTGGGGAACGCAGTGCCATTCAGGACAATAACCCTTCCCATCAGCACCAGGGGCACGGGGTATGTAAACACTGCCGGGGAAGAAGACTTAAGCCAGTTCCGTTAGCTCAACGCAAAAAAAGGAAGAAGCTTCTGACCTGCACGCTTCATTGTATTTGGCTGTGAGGACAGGGATGTTACTCATTTCCTGCAGGGGCACTTGCACACAGGCAACAAGGCTTTGATCAGGTGACCGGGTGACCAGGTGACCAGGTGACAGCGTCGCACAGGGTGAAGACACCATGGCAGGTTTTTTTTTTTTAAGAAATGCTGGTGCAGCAGTCATGGAGCATGAGAATGTGCTTTTGATCAACGGGAAATGCCCTGTCAGCCACGCTTATGTTATAATTAAGAACATTTGATTTCATGTCCGGCGTTTCGTGCAGTACAGAAAGCGTACGCTTGTGACGCAGGAGACATCACAGCTGGAGTAATTAGTGCAGGATCATTGTACAGCTGTTAGCTGCAAATGCAAAACCAAGCATATGCACAAAAACTGTGCACAAATGGAATCCAAACTGAAAAATGTGCTGAAGGGGTGCTGGTGACTTGGTGAATAAAATACTGCAAAACAATGAATCAGGCAGTTTTGAAATGAGGATCGGAAACCGTTTCCCCACCCAGATCTCAGTAATAGGGCTATTAATGCATCCTGTTGGCAAACAGCAGGGTTTTAGTCATGAGTCAAGCAGTTAAAAAGCTGCCAATTAAAAAAAAACTTCATGTCTCCTGCAGCAGAGTCTTAGTTTCCAAGCCTCTATATGGTTGCCAGCCTGTCCTACCGCGCAGAAAAAGGGGTTGCATGTAGTGCAGATAGAGTGTGTAGAGATGGTGGGGGTGTTTCAGGTGGGGGTTTAAGGCACACTGCTGGCTTGAGGCCTACAGCCCCAGGGTTTATAGAACCCCCACTCCCCCATCCTGGACGCAGATCTCTGACAAGCGCAGGAAGTGGAGGGGCATAACCAGGGTCCCAGGCTGCGGTCACTGTCCAATCGTCTGACAGCACCAGGAGGACACAGCCACGCCCCATCAGAGTGAACCAATCACTGCAGTTCATTTTGCACAAGCACCAATCACTGCGGTTCGTTTCATACAGGCACCAATCACTGCGGTTCATTATACACTGGCACAATTTTTCATGGGTGGAAATCAGCTGGTGACTGACAGCTGATTCTAGCTCTGCCATTTTGCAGTCATACTTCATTCACCAATCATTACCGTAACAGATACATACAGTAACTCTTTACAATGCTGATAAAGCGGTTGGCCGTAATTACTAATATAACGAATATTAATGTACTGTTTGACAGGCACATTAGCAGCTGGGTCATACAATACATTCCTCGTGAATTCAGGAACACTGACAGTGTGATGCCAGCTCAGCTCTACCGCACTGAAGTACGGTATTTTGACAACAAAAATGGGTCAATCTACCGTATGGTACATGTAACTTGCTGATTTAATCATTGCATTTTGTCTTTGTAAAGGGCAGAAACCGTTTGATTGGGTTAAGCAAGTCGGTGATTTATAGCTTATTGTAGCTCCACACATTTTTTTGTCACAACTCATTCTGCTGTTGCTGAATGTAGCCCCATTGTCAACTCCTCTAAAGTACACCACTGTCTGACACTGAAACAGATGTAAATCACAGCTCAGGTTCAGTAAGTTACGTGAGATCTTCGCTGCGGTGTGACCCTCCAAATGTCTCTGCCAGCTAAACTCAGAGCGCTGCTGAGCAGTGAATGGGCTCGCGCATCCATGTGGAATGCAGATAAAGCCACTTTAGTGGGGTTATTTTGCAGCCATGCATCGCACCGGTCTCCATTCAGGTTACAGGGAAAATAATCGACACATTCTGGACGCAGATCAGGATTTAGGCAGCGGCGTACTCTGGCGATAACAGAAAGCGCAGCGCTCTGACGCGTCGCGGGCGCTCGGAGCCGCCTGCCCCTCGGCTGCTGTGCTGGACATGTTTAGGCATGTGTGTGACAGCTGGGCGCTGCGCTGTGTCGGCTCGGCGCGGAGGCCAGGGGGATTATGGGCCGCTGCGCGGAACGCTCCAGCGCTAAGAGGCAGAAACAGACGCCATAAATCTGCGCGGCTGGCTCTGTGCGCACAATGGAGCCGCGACAGCGCAGGAAACCAGAGCTGATTGGGCGGGCAGACAGCTGGGCCTGGGTTGGGGGGGCTTGCTATTGTGCAAATCCATGGATCAAATGGAGCTTTACTCCAGAGTCCGGGCCACGAGCCCCGCGTTCGCTGGGTCAGAGGAGGTTAACAGGGATGTCCAACTCCTGAAAATTACCACTGAAGGCTTGGCAAGAGGGGCGGCCCAAAAAAAACAGGTGACGGTCTTGGCTGGGCCACTTGGCCTGCGTCCCCCCCCCAGCCCCCAGCCCCCCTCCTCCCCCTTCGTTTGGCGATAAGAGGCAGGCCTTTTCCTCAGGGGTTTCTCCTCAGCCTCGGCCCGAAAAACCGCCAGGAAACACTCTGCAAACCTGATTCCTGTTCAGAAACAAAAAAGAGCCCAAAAGAATTAAAAAAAAAAAAAAAAAAAAAAAATGACCCCGTGTGCTCGTAACGCGACTTTGTACCTCCGTCTTTGATCCTTATCTGAGGCTTGCATTGTTTCTGCTGAGCTACATTTGCAAACGGACTGTGGGGTATGGCTGGGGGGGCAGACAGAGGATGGCGTCTGAAGGAAACGCTTGAAGTGGTGAGGGTGGGAGGGGGGCGCTGGGGGGGTCCAGGGTGAGAAATGTAGCACACGAATAACCCATCACCATGGAAATGAAGGAAGCCACTGGGTAAGACTTGTCAGCGCAAGTTCTGACCATCAGGTTTCAATTCATTTATTATTGAGGCCAAAAAAAAAAAAAAAAAAAAGTCTACGCACAAAAAATTCCTGCTAAACTGGGACTCCAGTCCTGGAGGGCCTCAGTGTCTGCAGGTTTAACTCCAGTCCTGGAAATGCAGGTTTAACTCTAGTCTGGACAGTGCACAAAGTGTCGCATTAAGGGCCCCTTCCAGGTTTAACTCCAGTCCTGGAGGGCAGTGTCTGCAGGTTTAACTCCAGTCTGCAGTGTCTGCAGGTTTAACTCCAGTCCTGGAGGGCCGCAGTGTCTGGGTTTAACCCCAGTCCTGGAGGGCCGCAGTGTCTGCAGGTTTAACTCCAGTCCTGGAGGGGCAGGTCCAGTCCTGGAGGGCAGCAGTGTCTGCAGGTTTAACTCCAGTCCTGGAGGGCCGCAGTGTCTGCAGGTTTAACTCCTGTCCCAGTGTCTGCAGGTTTAACTCCAGTTCTCCTGTCTGCAGGGGTCCTGGAGGGCCTCAGTGTCTGCAGGTTTAACTCCAGTTCTGGAGGGGCAGTGTCTGCAGGTTTAACTCCAGTTCTGGTTTAACTCCAGGGCAGTGTCTGCAGGTTTAACTCCAGTTCTGGAGGGGGCAGTGTCTGCAGGTTTAACTCCAGTTCTGGAGGGCTCAGTGTCTGCAGGTTTTTGGCACATTCAGCACATGTATTGCTTCCAAGGCCTAAAATGGCCGATGATTGAAGGGGAGCCACAGAAGCCGGAGGACCTGCAGACACCCTTCCAGGACCTGGGTTTGACCCCAGCCTCTGGTGAGTCTACAGTGGACTAACGGAAAACATTTTCCCTGAAGAACCCTCCGCTAGCAGAAGAGTCAGAAGCCCCTGGGGGTGGTCAGCATACCACTGTAGGCCTGGGTTAAGTGGTTCAGCTTCAGTGCATGGTAACACCATACCTGCACAGTGCTGGTGTTTTACCATACCTGAGGGCGGCTGCCTGGCTGCTACACCTACAGGAATCTGTGAGTTGTTTTGCCCCTGAGCTTCCCCCTGACAGCAGGTGTTCCCCCTTATCAGAGACAGGATCGCAGATTGCGCAGCTGTTCAGACGATCCCCCCCACACACACCCGTGCACACGGGGGGCTCACCGCAGAGAGCTGGGGAGGAAACCGAAAGCGTGCTCATGAACTTCTGGAACACAACAAAACACCCCCCTCCCCCTCCCTGTGCTTTGGCATCCCCTTCTCTGGTCCCACCCTTCACAGATGTCCAGCGCTTCTGCCCCTCCCCCGCGACCCTGGAACAAGGTGTTTTACACCCCTTACCAGCTTCTGCATTTGGTGCTCCTGTGCATGTATGTGATGAGAAGATAGGTACACTGCACACTGCTCACTGCAGCCCCTTATGAAACAGGCACACTGCACACTGCTCAGTACAGCTCTTTATGAAACAGGCACACTGCACACTGCTCAGTGCAGCCCCTTATGAAACAGGCACACTGCACACTGCTCAGTACAGCTCTTTATGAAACAGGCACACTGCACACTGCATTTGGTGCTCCTGTGCATGTATGTGATGAGAAGATAGGTACACTGCACACTGCTCACTGCAGCCCCTTATGAAACAGGCACACTGCACACTGCTCACTGCAGCCCCTTATGAAACAGGCACACTGCACACTGCTCAGTGCAGCCCCTTATGAAACAGGCACACTGCACACTGCTCAGTACAGCTCTTTATGAAACAGGCACACTGCACACTGCTCACTGCAGCCCCTTATGAAACAGGCACACTGCACACTGCTCAGTACAGCTCTTTATGAAACAGGCACACTGCACACTGCTCAGTGCAGCCCCTTATGAAACAGGCACACTGCACACTGCTCACTGCAGCCCCTTATGAAACAGGTACACTGCTCAGTACAGCTCTTTATGAAACAGGTACACTGCACACTGCTCAGTACAGCCCCTTATGAAACAGGTACACTGCACACTGCTCAGTACAGCCCCTTATGAAACAGGTACACTGCACACTGCTCACTGCAGCCCCCTTATGAAACAGGTACACTGCACACTGCTCAGTACAGCCTTTATGAAACAGGTACACTGCACACTGCTCACTGCAGCCCCTTATGAAACAGGCACACTGCACACTGCTCACTGCAGCCCCTTATGAAACAGGTACACTGCTCAGTACAGCTCTTTATGAAACAGGTACACTGCACACTGCTCAGTACAGCCCCTTATGAAACAGGTACACTGCACACTGCTCAGTACAGCCCCTTATGAAACAGGTACACTGCACACTGCTCAGTGCAGCCCCTTATGAAACAGGTACACTGCACACTGCTCACTGCAGCCCCTTATGAAACAGGCACACTGCACACTGCTCAGTACAGCCCCTTATGAAACAGGTACACTGCACACTGCTCAGTGCAGCCCCTTATGAAACAGGTACACTGCACACTGCTCAGTGCAGCCCCTTATGAAACAGGTACACTGCACACTGCTCAGTACAGCCCCTTATGAAACAGGTACACTGCACACTGCTCAGTGCAGCCCCTTATGAAACAGGTACACTGCACACTGCTCAGTACAGCCCCTTATGAAACAGGTACACTGCACACTGCTCACTGCAGCCCCTTATGAAACAGGCACACTGCACACTGCTCAGTACAGCTCTTTATGAAACAGGTACACTGCACACTGCTCAGTACAGCCCCTTATGAAACAGGTACACTGCACACTGCTCAGTACAGCCCCTTATGAAACAGGTACACTGCACACTGCTCAGTACAGCCCCTTACGATACAGGTACACTGCACACTGCTCAGTACAGCCCCTTATGATACAGGTACACTGCAGCCCCTTACGGAACAGTTCTAGGGCTCTAAATTGGGGTGGGGTCTATCTTTAGTTGCCCAACAGTGCACCTGATTCAGTAATGGAGAGGAATAGAGAACGCGGCTGTCCCATCAGGAAGCTGGGCCTCTGGGTCTGGCTGTTCAGACGTGGTTCAGGAACAGGTTAGCAAATGGTGAAGGGGGATTTTTCACTTCAAAAATGGCCCTAGCTGATAAAGTAAAGAACAATGTGTTTCTGAAGTCCATCAGCCGAGCCAAATAATTCACCCGTTTCAGACCAGTATTCCTCTGTGTTACACAAGCACTGGCCTGCTGTCACACTGGCTGCATCTGTAAAGTGTCAAAATGATTTTATGGCAGCCTTCTTATGCAGTTTGGCAATAGCAGGGAGGATGCTTTGATAAACTGAAGACTTGGATCATTTTCTGTGTCTTTGTCCTCTTGCAGAATGCTGCACTCTTTCAGGGGGCACAAAATATTTCTGAGATGATCTGAGAGTCAGATAATAGTGTTTCCGATACTCAGCGCAAGTCCGGCTCAAAAGTTTTACTTTTGTGGACAAAGAAACCTCCTTTGTTCCTCAGGTCTTCATATTTGAAAAGGGAATGGTTGCTTCATATGTGCGTATTCCTATATTTTAGCTCAGAATTTGGCTCAGAAATTAAATGCAATACGATCTACTGGCAAAAGGCAAAATAACAGGGAAAACCATCCCTTTAATTAAGTACAATTTGTTTACCCTGAGTAGCATTAACTTTCTGAAAGAAGACATCAAAGACTATTATCCCTGTTCCTGGTATGACGTTTTGTCATTTTAAAAAACGTTTCAGAAATAAACGCTGTGAAGTCTGTTTTGCCAGGCAGTCATCGTCAAGCACTTCACAAAACACAAACACAGAAAGCCAGCATTCAAACATATTTTAAGTCACCGCTTTTGAATGCTTTTGCAAATGCACAATAATCAAGTCTGTATTTAGTAAAGGCATTGGTCTGCAGTAACAAAGATATTAGTCTCACCAAAAATCTTCTGTAAATATACAGATGAGAGAAAGCACACCTCGTATGTACAGTGACATCAGCGAGCCAAATACCCAGCGACATCTGTGTCAGCTCAGTCTGACAATAGAGGCTGTATAATAAAACAAGAAGTGAAATTTGAAATACCACACGCAGGAAAAACAAGAAACCACAATATATAGGACTAGAAACGCAAAAAAAAGCAAAAAAAAAAAAAAACTAAAAGAACAGCCACAATTTAAAGACAACACACAGTTAATGCAGCTTGCTCATATCCCAACAGATGTTGGTGTCCAAATTCATTCAAAAAGACATGCATTGTTTTAGCACTGCAGAGCAACAAAGTAGCTGTGCCATTCTTATATGAAGCAGACACGTGACTGAACGCAGCTATGGCTCTCACTGACTGTGAGGAGGCAGTCACAGCGTATCGCAGGGGTGCTAAGCTCCAGGTTCACAGCGTATCGCAGGGATGCTAAGCTCCAGGTTCACAGCGTATCGCAGGGATGCTAAGCTCCAGGTTCACAGCATGTAGCAGGGATGCTAAGCTCCAGGTTTACAGCATGTAGCAGGGATGCTAAGCTCCAGGTTCACAGCATGTAGCAGGGATGCTAAGCTCCAGGTTTACAGCATGTAGCAGGGATGCTAAGCTCCAGGTTCACAGCATGTAGCAGGGATGCTAAGCTCCAGGTTCACAGCATGTAGCAGGGATGCTAAGCTCCAGGTTCACAGCGTATCGCAGGGATGCTAAGCTCCAGGTTTACAGCATGTAGCAGGGATGCTAAGCTCCAGGTTTACAGGGATGCAGCTCCAGGTTTACAGCAGCAGGGTGCTAAGCTCCAGGTTCACAGCATGTATCGCAGGGATGCTAAGCTCCAGGTTCACAGCGTATCGCAGGGATGCTAAGCTCCAGGTTTACAGCATGTAGCAGGGATGCTAAGCTCCAGGTTCACAGCGTATCGCAGGGATGCTAAGCTCCAGGTTTACAGCATGTAGCAGGGATGCTAAGCTCCAGGTTTACAGCATGTAGCAGGGGTGCTAAGCTCCAGGTTCACAGCGTATCGCAGGGATGCTAAGCTCCAGGTTCACAGCGTATCGCAGGGATGCTAAGCTCCAGGTTTACAGCATGTAGCCGGGATGCTAAGCTCCAGGTTTACAGCATGTAGCAGGGATGCTAAGCTCCAGGTTTACAGTGTATCGCAGGGATGCTAAGCTCCAGGTTCACAGTGTATCGCAGGGATGCTAAGTGTGGTGGTTATATTATGCCACGTTACAGGCCTTACAGGGGGTCAGTATGGCAGGGGGGCAGTAGACCAGGGCTCAGTATGGCAGGGGGTTAGGGGTCAGTATGGCAAGGGGGCAGGGGACCGGGGGGCAGGGGACCGGGAGGGCTGGGCATCGGTGCTTTGGAAAAACAAATCCTCTCTGTGCCCAACATCTGCTTTCCATCTGTAGTACGGCGCTAGCGTCTCTCACCCTGCTATCTGTCCTGACCCCCGAGAGCCGGGCGAAAAGGTTAACAGTCAGACAGTGACAAACAGGCACAGCTCCATTCCACCATGAGAAACTTTTAGCAAGTGCTCTCTCTCTCTCTCTCTCTCTCTCTAACACACACAACACACTCACTGTTGTTCTATCCTCCCCTCCCCCCTCCTACAGTAAGATGGGGGGAGGGTAGGGGTGGAGACAGAGAGAGATAGAGAGAGAAAGAGAGAGAGACTCAGGAGTCAGGAAGTCGGCGTGTGAGCGATTGTTTACTACAGGGTGGAGTGACACAGCAGAGCTCCTAAACTCATTAAACCAGGATGCAGTGCAGGAAAAGGGCCACCGTCCCCTCACTCGCTCCCTCTCTGCCTCCCTCTCTCTCTCTCTCGCTCTCCTCTCTCTCTCTCTCTCTCCCCCCGCATGTTGTTTCTCTTGCTGGCTTGTTTTGGTCACGCGTGCGATCTACTCTGTGATGGTTCCCAGCCGAGGCACGAGAAACAGAGGACACATCTGAGTGTGTGTGCGCGTGTGTGCGTGCGTGCCTGCGTGCATGAGAGAGTGAGAGAAAGAGATATCAGTCATGTGGGTGATAGTTATACATGTGGACATGGGCACACGTGGAAATGGGCACACTCGTACGCACAGTAAGGACATGGGCACACGTGGACATGGGCACACTCGTACGCACAGTCAGGACATGGGCACACGTGGAAATGGGCACACTCGTATGCACAGTAAGGACATGGGCACACGTGGAAATGGGCACACTCGTACGCACAGTAAGGACACGGGCACACGGAAATGGGCACACGTGGAAATAAGGACACGGGCACACGTGGAAATGGGCACACTCGTACGCACAGTAAGGACACGGGCACACGTGGAAATGGGCACACTCGTACGCACAGTAAGGACACGGGCACACGTGGAAATGGGCACACTCGTACGCACAGTAAGGACACGGGCACACGTGGAAATGGGCACACTCGTATGCACAGTAAGGACACGGGCACACGTGGAAATGGGCACACTCGTATGCACAGTAAGGACATGGGCACACGTGGACGCACAGTAAGGACATGGGCACACGTGGAAATGGGCACACTATGCACAGTAAGGACATGGGCACACGTGGAAATGGGCACTCGTACGCACAGTAAGGACACGGGCACGTGGAAATGGGCACACACACGCACAGTAAGGACACGGGCACAGTGGAAATGGGGACACAGTAAGGACACGGGCACACGTGGAAATGGGCACACTCGTATGCACAGTAAGGACACGGGCACACGTGGAAATGGGCACACTCAAATGAGCTACTGAATGATGTGTGCTGACTCAAATTATTGCCTCAAACCCTGTAAATCCAAAGATTTGAGCACAACACTGAAATACACGCTGATATATACATTACTTCCCCATCCAAGGCACAAAGACACACTGTTTAGTTATCAGTCCTTCAACCTCAGTGGTCTCACAAAAACAGTAATACGCCCTGACAAAAACACAACTCAGCGCACTCAGGAAAAAAATACAAAAAACCAAAATGTGAAGCCGCAAAGTGCAGGTACAGAAGATCGGTCTGGTCTCTGAGGCCCTGTAACGGGGCCTGTAAACCAGGCTGGAGTCAGCGGTGTGGGGTAATTAAGGCGCGGGACGGAGTCCCCGGGAGACGGAGCCACAGGTCTGGCCTAATGATGCGCTGCCGTCGCGTAGCTCTGCTGCGCGGCCCGAGGGGCGGGGCCCAGGGGCGGGGCCAGCCTTTCATCCGCTTCGTCTGGCCCTCAAACGGCCTCCTCTTCTCCAGCCCCTCCCACCACCCCGCATCTATAATTATTTCTGTACCGCAAGCCCGTTAGCATGTCTGGAGCGGCCGGCCATTATCGTAAAAAAGAAAATGGGAGAAAACGTTTTGAAAAGGACTGACTTTTCCCCTGATAGACTCTCTGGGGCCCTGGCTCCTGCAGCCGCTGACTGTGCATGGTGAGACACACACTTTGTAGGGCCCCACACAAAGTCACAAACTTACACATTTATCACGTGTTTATTATATTCTGCATTGGTCTGACAGTCCTCCAAGCTCTCAGTTTAATGTAACACTCTTTACCTAACATTCTTTTTAGAATTAATCATTACACTCTATTCATTATGAGATTATATTTTAAGTTTTTTCATAATGCTTTAATAGTGCGTTGCAGTGCGAGATGTTTGATTTAAGTGCGTTGCAGTGTCTGGCATTGTGACTGCTGTTTGAGAAGGGTCTGATATGGATCTGCGGGCCCCGCCCACCACTGTACGGCGGAGAAAACGATGAGAGAACAAAACAACGGTCACTGTTGCACTACCGCATTGAGTGAGTTTAAGCAGCGGAGAGGGTTTTGTGAAAACAAACAAACAAAAAAAAACGTCATGGCAACTGTAGAACACGGAACACCCTGAGAACCCAGGCAAGTTCTGCTTTTTCATTGTTCTAAAGAGTACAGTGTGTCTGTCTCAGCCAACCAGAGGAGACATGAGATACAAGCTTGAGACCGCTTTCGCACACAAACAACCCCCACACCCCCCCAACCATAACTGTGTCCCCACTTCTTTATTTGGGGTGGGACAGGGTTCCCACTGCCCTCAAAGCCACACAGTTGCAAGTGAAAAACATGGGGATGAATGAAGCGGGCCTTAGAAGAATGAGCTGAGGATCTGGTGTGTCTGTAGAATCGGGAGGCAGCACTGAAATGTGGCTCCTCTGGGAGGGAGCTTGCTGGCAGACATTTGGAAAATGTCCTGATGAAAAAAGCCCCCAAGGGATCAGAACGTTGTCCTGCCTTGTTGTGTATTTAAAATAAATCTGTTTTGGAATATTGCACTCTTTCATGATGTTCTTTTCGAAATGGCCTGAAAATACACAGTTAGGCTGGATGTGCTTCAGGCTGATGCTTCAGTCCGCACAAGTTTGGGCCACCGGTCCGAGCCCCATGTGTCCGTGTCGGCTGAAATGAATCCCGTTAGGGTGGAGCTACGCTCAGCTGTCAATCATTGACTTGTCTGAGCCAATCAAAAAATGTCTTCCTTTTCACAGCCAATGTGGTAATTGGCCCAAGTAACTATGTCACTGATACTGTGTGCTGACTCCTCCCATTGTGGCTTTGGGGACCTTCGCTCCCTCATGCTTTGTCTCGTTCGCTGACACCGAGAACACGGCACCAGAGACATGGGGTAAAGCCAGATGGGGTCAAAGCCAGTCCTCATTAGCTCTGGGTTTAATTTGGGCTCAGAGTGGTGAGGAAGCTCTGAGGAGGATGGCGTATGGCAGACAGCCCCTTTAAGGAAAATCACAGCTTTCCAACAGATGTCAATAAATATTTTACGGCTTATTGTATTTTTTTGCCATGTTTAAAAATCTATTTGAGGGACTTCAATAACTCGTTAGAACGGGGAAAAAAATCTTGAAAGGAAACCGTTCTCAGAAAGACTCTGTTTATGTGGTCATGAAACAAATAAATACAATCAAAATAATCATCTGTGAAACTGTGGGGTTGATAACAGAAAAAAAACTGCTGAAAACAGAAATAAATGTGGTGAGATTGTGGCTTTTAAGTGAGATTTGGGGAATTTGTGTCGTGCGGCCGTTGGCTTGTGTTGGGGGCACTACTTTGACAAATGCTCGCAATTGTAATCTGATTGTTCCAGGATGAAACGCGCTTAGATTAAAGACCAGACCATATTTCAGTTTGCTAAATTTGCCTAATTTCCCCAACTGAATACTTCAAGAGTTCATATCAGGTTACAGATTTGGAACAACCGGGCTTGCTTACAGTCAAGCAAGGAATCCTGTTTCTACTTGACTTGATTCCAGTGACAAAAAGTTTGATATACTTAATAAAAATTCAGTATATCAAAAATGTAAACCTCAACAGCTAACATTGTAGCAGGAGAAAATCCAACAAATGAGAGTCCTCTTGGCTTTATTCAGGCATTAAAAAGTTATTGAAAAACAACAAGCCATGCCAGTAAAATTAAAAAGCTCCTGTGCCGAGCATGGAGAAACGGCTTTGAAATGACGACTAAATTAATCTTTAGCATTAGCCTTGTGCTGCCGCTAACTGACTGAGCTGGACCAATCATTGTGTCCAGCTGTGGAGAGCAAAACCTTTTGATTGGTTCAGGGAACTCAGTGATTGACAGTAACTCCGCCCATTATGGGGTTTAGGAAACCTCACTCTGCCCTCACTAATTAGCAGTTGTGCTACATTAGAGGACTGTTTTTTTTTTTAACACAGTCTATTCACTGTTTTGTCAGCTGTTCGATTTCTATGTCACAATTGCAGCATGGTTTCCTGTTGCCAGCTATAAATTATGTAAAAGAAAGATGAACATTTTCCACATGCACCTCATAGCACTTCTTAAACTCCTCTGCAAAAAAAGAAATTTAATAAATAAAGCCCCAAGATTTAAAATTCCAGCACATTGCAGAACTGCTTATCTGCTGTGTTTGCCAAATTTCTGTCTGCTTTACCTTGCAAGTTCTCTTTGATTTTTTTTTTTTTTTTTTTTTACACAAGATGATGAAACATTCAGAAATCTAACCACAGAAAACAAATAAACTGTTAGAACTCACACGTCCTCTCATCTGCTCAATTACACCTCCAGCATACCCAGCAACCCGAGTATACACTGATAACTGTAGAATGGAGGAGAGAAAAAAAAAAAAACATTTCTGTCTCTCCAAATGATGTGCTCTCCTTGCTAATGACATGTCTGAGGACTGAAATTATGACAACATGCTGTTTAAAAAAAAAAAAAAAAATCTAAATAAATAAAAACACAAAAACAAAACTGTCCGTCCAACTGACAGGACGGAGACCCACACAGGTCAGTCAGTCAGACTGAAGTGCGCCATTACTCAAACACGCACAGAGTTTCATCACCAAAGTCGCCATTTTTTGTGTTTTTGTTTTTACCTGGATTTCCCTGGCTCTCTGTGCTCAGCACTCCCAGTTCATTCTGCCCAGGCAGAGAACAGCAGGGACACGGCCCCAGGACATGATTATTCTTCTGTTTTTTTTCGTTCTTGAAAGAAATGCACTTTGCTGAAGGGTGTGGAACAGTCAAACCCCCCCCCCAAACCCCCACCCCACCCCTGCCCTCGCCCCTTTGCTCTACACTCACAGCACAGCTGCTGCCTGGCTGGGCTGGGGCATGGACCCCCCCAGTGGAGTGAAAGAGCTAACGTTACCCTAGCGTTACTGTAGCATTGCTGTAGCGTTGCTTATCCTGTGGAGCTACCCCAGTTAGACTGAAGGGCTAAGTGTGCGTTGTAAGGCCGCGGTAAGTGTTGTATTTGCCATTGTAAAGTTAAAGGGCTAAGAGTGCGTTGTAAGGCCGCAGTAAGTGTTGTATTTGCCATTGTAAAGTTAAAGGGCTAAGTGTGCGTTGTAATGCTGCGATGTTGTATTTAAGTAACTGATGTTGGTGTAACTCCGGGGTTACTCACCCGGTGAAGGTACAGTCCATTCAGCTCATCGCCGATCCGACGCAGCTCCTGGGCCACCCACAGCTCGGGCCGCATGTCTGCCGGCATCGACAGTGAGCGAGGTCTAAAGGGGCGGGGCGGCACCTGCGGCATGTCTGCGGGAAGGGTACACCACCGTTAGCACACAAATACTGCTATCACACATTAGCTTTAGCACACGCAATCATAAACACACAGGACAGTTAGTGCACGCAACAGTTAGCCCATGTAAAAGTTAGCATATGCAACAGTTACCGCATGCTATAGATGGCACATGCAACAGCTAGCGCATGTGACGGTTAGGAAATACAGCAGCTAGCACACACAACCATAAGCATTCACAACAGTTACTGAACGGGATTGTTAGGATTGTTAGCATACACAGGACCATTAGCACATGAGACTGTTAAACTTTAACAAAAGATTAGCAAATTAGTTTCAACTGAAGATAAAAATGTAACAATAACAATATGGTTACATTTTATTTATAAAGCAGATACATGAATATGGCAGTCCCATATGCATGTAGCCAATGCAGAGTTACAAAGTAAATTAAAATGTTAGTATACCCCTGTACAATTTCAACTACCATTATTTTAAAATGCACTACCACTTCAAACAAGGAAAAAAAACAAAGAAACTTCACTGCAGAACAACCAAAAAGCTGAAATAACCTAAATTTTGGACTGTCTAAAGCTCTGGGTTTCACACACTTTTCATCCCAAAATCGGCACGGAAAACAAGGGCTTACAGCCTGTGCAACCTCTGCCTGCCTGAGCGCTTTTCAGGGGCAGAATGTGAGACTTCACCTTAATGAGATTATACACATGTACTGTACATATCTCTAAATATGTAAGATTTCACTTCAGTGGGAACAAAGTTGAACTGCAGCAGCATTCAAATGAAAATCAAAACGGACTGAAACTGGTCTAACGCAGGGGACACTGTGTGCAAAACGGACTGAAACTGGTCTAACGCAGGGGACACTGTGTGCAAAACGGACTGAAACTGGTCTAACGCAGGGGACACTGTGCAAAACGGACTGAAACTGGTCTAACGCAGGGGACACTGTGTGCAAAACGGACTGAAACTGGTCTAACGCAGGGGACACCGTGTGCAAAACGGACTGAAACTGGTCTAACGCAGGGGACACTGTGTGCCATGAAGGACGGTATCAGTTGGTAATGCCCTGTCTCCGCTGCAGTGAGGGAGGGTTTTGCATCTGCTATAAGCAGTGCAGCGAGTGACATGTTTCAGTAAATACCCAGCTGCACAGACGGTCAGGGCTAACCCTGTGTAAAACTGTGGGCCGTGTAATTCGTTCTGAATAAGAGCTTCTGCTATACGTCCAAATGCGACGCACAGACTGCACATGTTAGCAAATGCTTGCCCTGGAGTTTCAGCCGCCGCGCCACGCCACAGGTGAGAGTGACACGCTCCATCAGCTGACCCTTGTTTCTAATTCAGCAACATGCGCCACAGGACTGAAAAATCCTTTGTCACAGGATCGATCTTCAGCACACAGAAACTCCTGAGGTTTAGCAGCTAATGATATTCGCTCCAGCTGGGGGCGACTTGCTAGAATACATGTGAACTGATCTCTGGATATGAGTCATGTTCAAACCAAATTACTGTTTCTCATGTTTAGGTTTTTTTTTTTTTTTTTTTTTTACATCCTATATTGGCTGTAAAACGACTCATTTCCTTATGTACCTTCTAACAGGTTTCTATTGGCTCCCTTTATAGGGTGCCAGTGCTGTGTCACACTCAACTCAGACTCATTCAGGAAATAAATACTTTGGCCGAGTGAGCTGATGTCGAAGCAGGGCCTTAAGTCTTAAGAGACTCCTGGCTGCAGCTTTGCCAATTCACGCTGACTCCAACAACTGAGGTACGACTGGCAGTCAGGAGAGTGGGAGCTCTGTAGTCTAACAGTAGTGATGGTTGGAAAGAGAGCTCATCAACATTATCCGGGTGGATCTCTGCTCACCTATTCACCCATCGACTTATCACCCTGAGCCAATCAAAAATGTTTTGCTCTCCACAGCCAATGCTATCATTGGTTCAAAGCAACGAGTTGCCAAGACTATAAGGTGGCTCCTCTTCCTTTTGTTTCGACGAAAACCTCATTTCCCCCTTACGATCTGACAGACTGTGTACAATGATCAGAGATTTGTTTAACAGGTCTGCAAATCTGTTAACTGGACCACTGACTGGTTCAACAATAGCATCTGGTTCCAAGTAGAAGAACCAACCATGACTGTACTATCATGGATGTTTTATATTTTGGGCCTGAGTAGTTATGAATGAAATGCCTGTAGTCTTTATCCACTGTTCTGTGCCAATGCAGCACACTGGCAGTGAAACTGGCACACTGGCCACTCCAGCAGTTGAGAGTTCAGGGAGTAGTCTGGTAGTTCCGTATGGATGCATGGCACTTTTTCCTGGCTGGTTTTGGGTGTATTCACACCCTTACACAGCAAGGCTAATATCAGTCATAACTAACCAGTGCTGAGTGATCACCTTCACCCAGAGCTCTTCAGTCCTCCGCCCAGTGGAACATGACTGGCCTCTCCCTGGATTCAGGGGGCAGGCACTGATGATGGCTGCCATGGCCTTCACATTCACCAGGCCTGAACCCAGCTGAGCTGAAGGCAAATACATCTTTAGCCCCATCTGAGCAATTTTAAGTGGCATCACTCACATCTCGGTTTGTCCTCATGCTAACCCACGCACTCAAAACGGATACATGCTGCATTAAAAACAGGCACATATTAGCTGCTGTTAGCCAATATTAGCAGATATTAGTTGAAGTGCAGTGGCGACCAAACCTGAACCCGCAATCCACTTCCTGAACAGATGTGTTTCCTCTGACCCTCCCCCATCCCCCTTACTAAATAGCAACCCGACAAGTTCAAACATGGATATGAATTTGTTGTGTACATGTAAAAACAACCAAATTGACAAGGTAACTATTGCAGTATGTTTCTTATATCGGCTACTGTCAATATCAACAGAAAGGTGATTGTTTTCATGTGATAAATTATTTCATTTGTACTTCAAGACCGTCCTCGACCCACAATCCACCAGTGAGGCCCTTGCTATTGTTTGGGCCATGCTGCCTGAACGCTCTGCCGTGTATGAGCTGAGACACGGCTCAGGTCCCATGGATAAGGAAGTGTGGATGGAACGCGCTGGCAGTTCTCTGCTCCCCAGTTCCTGCCCCTGGGGATTACGCGCGGGTGCCAAAGTCTGCCAGGGCCGCAGTTATCAGCCCCGTTCATCGGACGCATCCAAAGCCAGGAGGCCTCGCGCAGTCTGGCTGTCTACCGCGCATAAAAGACGCCCGCCGCTGTTTTGACTGCGGTTGGAGATTCTCCTCTGAATCACTGTATGAAAGCTCTGCAGAGACGAGCATAAATAAGGAAAGGAACAGCGGGAAATCAGCGCGCCATCTGAGCCTCCACGGCACCCGGGCCAAACATCTGCTGGGGTCTGTCCCCGGCTCTGTGCAGGCCCTTTCAGCTAGCGACGTCCCGGCTCCCGGCTCTGTGCAGGCCCTTTCAGCTCAGCCGTCGCCCCCGGCTCTGTGCAGGCCCTTTCAGCTAGACGCCCCCGGCTCTGTGCAGGCCCTTTCAGCTAGATGCCCCCGGCTCTGTGCAGGCCCTTTCAGCTAGACGCCCCCGAGGCTTGCCTCGCCACAGGTTCAGCCGGGGTCTGCCAGAACGAGAGGCTACTCTGGTGTCCGTTTACAGAAATACTGCACTTTGAGATTTAAAGTAGGCCGTGAACTACACAAACATCGACACTAACAATCTACAACCGCTTCACCTGCAGTCTGGCCAAAGCTCAGCTGTAGAAAGCACAGTGTGGAACTCAGTAGAGGGAACTCGAGCTTTCATCTGGTTACCATGAAAACAACACACCTCAGTACAAGGAACTCCTAATGTCAAAGCTGATGGTGTCCCTAGAGGGTTTTTTTTTGATGATGCAAATATAAGCATCCCTTTGATGGCCACACTAATGTGTAAACCACAGGCAGAAGCCACAATGAAAATTTTACAACTTAAGGCTTGGTGGCCACGTTTGCCTGCTTTCCTATGTTGCTGGCAACCTGGCATTCCAGGACATGGCACAAGTATTAAGAAGTGGGGTTGGTTTATGCAAACCAAATCCAACCTGCCTAGCCAACAGTTACAGCAAATCCTCCTCACAGCAGAGAAGACAGCAGAGGACGTAGACAGAAGGAACTCGAGTATAACAGTAGACCCGAACATTTTTTTTTTAGTTCCTGACAGTACAGTGGCTCCGGACTACTGGCGTGTTTCAGACTTTAATGGCTCAGCTTTAGTGAAGTATGCTTCAGAGCTTCAGAAGTTCAGCGGAGCAGAACGAGGCGGGGTCTGCTTCCTCAGTCAGTGCCACAACAAGGCAAAGTGCGCTGGCGCGCTTGCGGAGACCACAGCGCGTCGCGGAGGTACAGACCCACACATTTCAGATCTGACAACACGTCACTTTCGTTATACTCAACTCAAACAACACTTACACAGGTGCTGTAAACATTAGATCGAAACCACGCTAGAACCGGGCAAAATGAAAACGATGAACATGCAGAAATGATATTGGCATCAAAAGAGGAAATCAGATGTAAGCAAATAAATCCGTAAAATAAAGTGGTTCATGAAACGGATACACATGTCATGCAAAGAAACAGTTAGGGATGCGAGGCCTCGAAATATTTGTCATAACCGTGTGAAGGGTACATTCAACATGACATACTAAAAAACCCTTCCCGCTACAGTGAGAGAGTATCATAATTATCATATGGAGGATGACAGGTGTTTTCTTTTTGCTATGCGCGACCAAAACAAAGCGGCGTGCCACGCGTACCATGCGCTACGGGTACTCTTTGGGTCACAGTGCGTGTGAAAGGACTAGCTCAGGGAAGACACAGGAAATTTGGTGGAGAGAGAGGGGGTCATGCGTATGACTGGAGGGAAGAGGGTGTTCCTTACCATTATCTTGCGAGTTTTGGTGCACGTGGGAAATGCGTCGTCGTGCGTGAGTAATGACTTGGCTAGACGGACTCGGAGTCTGCGTAGCCTTGTTATGGGTCATAAGAGGAGAGCTTGGGAGAGAATCGGAGTCGAACGAAAAATATCCGCTGGAAGTTCTGGGTAGCGTTCTAAACACCGGCGACCTGGACTGGTAACCAAGAAGGCTATGTGGCATCGTAAATCCTCCGCGTTTTTGGTCCCCTTCGCCGGACCGGCTGGTCTGGGGGTCTGCTCCGGTACCGGGCAGCGATTCTCCGCCTTCCCCTCTTTCAATTAGGGTGGTCGGGCCATTCACTCGCTTTTGTCCTCTGCAGAACAGATAAAGCAGGGATTTGTTATTTGTCTATTATTTCATTAGTGCATTGCCTGAGAAGAACGACGTCACTTTAATGAGCGTTTCTGATTCATGCGTTTCCGATTTTGACTGCAAATTACATGCGCAATACTTTCATAATGTTATGTTTGAAACAGGCAATACTAGGCTTCTGTTCTCTTGAGAAGAATAAGCTGGAAAAAGAAAAACTCGACATGCGGATAACTGCTGAGTGCCACGGGGTGCATAAGCCGCAGTCATTAACTTTGCGTCTCTCTTTTCCCTCGAACCCCTCCCTTGCTCCCTGTACCCATTGTTCACAGAAAAACGCTGATGACAGCAGTTTCCACAAGCGGACAACGAAAGAGAGAAAAAAACTGGCACGGGTGCGAGTTGTAGTAACTGCGTCACAAATAAGCTCCTTTCAAGCCAAGTTTACTTCCTAAATACGTTTTTGTTCTTTTCCAAACACAAGAAGCCAAATATGGATTCTTTGTTTTACTTGAAAAATCCATATTTTTTTCATATTTATGAGGAAGTAGTACCACCGTCAAATAATATGTCAAGCTTCTCAGATTCCACGCAAAATTAAACTTAAAAGTCTATCTCTAAAAATGACGATTTGCCATCTGTTCCAAACGTTCGGTGTCAAAATCTGTTTGAGATTATATTTGGACAGTTTATGAATATGTGGATATGTGTCGTTAAAAGTACCTAATATAGTAACAAAACTATTATTGTGAATGTCAATCTGCTAGAGTTGACGTTTATTGCGACCAAAGATCTCAGCGGATACTTACACTTCAGAAACTAGCACAGTACCTACAGTGAACAATCCAAAAACATCTCTGCACTACCGGTATATAAAAACAAAATGTCCCACAAATGTTATTATCCACCGAAAATTCCACGTGAATGTCGGCGACTTGCGCGCGCAACTCAGTATAGCAGTTATGAAAACTTAATCTCAGCGTCAAAAACATTAAAGATCCAATACATAAATATATGGCCGGGACGTTTGATCTTATTGGATTAGCACTTCCCTGATTGGCAGGCGATTAGCCAAATGAAACGCATCCAAGAGATCCCACTCTTTCTCGCCAACCCACCACCGCCTCCCAGAGGTTGAAAACGAAACAGCGGTTTAGCGGTGTTCTGTGCACTTCACTGGAGTCGGGTACAGCGACTACAAATACAAGTCTGTTTGTCTGTAGCGAATGGCGGTTCATTTACGTCGAGCGAAAAGCCCGACACTCTTGTCAGATGCGGTTGAAATCCAGACAGCCTACGCTAAAATACGGCTCCACACTATTCAGGCTCTTGTGCGTTGGAGATGTGAATACAGCTAGTTCAAATAAGTTTTTGTTTTGGCTTGTTTTTACCTCTACAAGTGTAGATACTTCATCAGTGTAACGTTACTCTAAGCGAAAACAAAATGCACTGTATTTCTTCAGTGTTATATTTTGTTGTATGGTTAGATGCAGTGTTCAAAACAATTGCTATTGTAATCTTACCAATAACGAACAAAACAAACTCGCACAGCCTGCGCTAAAGCACTGACGGACTGTTCCCTCTGACGCGCTCCCGCATTCGGAAGTTCGTTTGGCGAGCGAGGCGTGAGAATTCAATGCGTGTTGCTGCGTAATACAAACTTTAAATCAAACAAGCCTTCAAACAGATTTGAACATGTTCATAAAATTAGCGATATATGCGAAAAAAACACATCGAATGGATTGTACACATTCCACAGAATAAATGTAATAATTGACTGTATTTGGATAGTGGGATAAATAGGAGCCCGAGTATGAACGTGTGCGCACTCAATCTCAGCTGCTGTTTAATGTCAACAGGTTAGTGTAAAGTTGGTGTAAGCTCTATGTCGAATTTAACCTGCGAGACCTGAGTGCGGCGATGCTGGATTTGACGATAACTAAATAAAAAAGTGAAAAACAATGTTATTCAAAAATTAATGACGACCACGCATGCACTTTATTTTCACTTACCTGTGCGAGTGGGACATATCCAAAGTCTCTATATTTTAGCCGCACATAACAGTTGTAAAAATGACAGTCTAAAGAAAAAAAATCTGCAAATCCGTTGTTGAACTTGCTGTCTGACTCACCCCAGGCTGCAAAGCGAGAAAGTGTAGGTGTTCGCGTAAACCTTACAATATATTTTTGACTCAAACCTGAAATGTCAAAAAGATATTTGTCTCTGAGGTCCAAAGAATCGTGTTTCGGTTGGTAATGTCTGAGAGAAAGACGTCCATTTGAATCGAAATACATACAAAAAAAGTCTTTGTTAGAGCAGATCGCTGTGAAACGCCTCCATGCAGGACTTGCTCACGTCCGTCTGAGAGAAAAGTTTTGCATCGAGTCAGGGTATGCTAAGACGTCTGACGTTTCTTCTGTCACCCTCCGCCTATGGTCCGCCCACTTTTTCTGTTGGGGGGTCTGCGCCACAGCGCACCTCTCACGCTAACTGAGGCTATTATAGCCTACAGCTACTGAGATAAGACAAATTAAGTGCGCAACATAACAACAACGACAATAATAATAATAACAACAATAATAAGGACATTATAAGAACATTGTAAACACAAATCAACACTTTTTCTCATTAAATGAATTGGAGAAATATAAAATCGCTGAAAAATGCTGGTGCAATGTTGCATTGGATTGACAATCCATTGTGCGGAGTTCTTTTAAACAACTGAGTGTAACGGCAGGAAACATGTCAAAACGGAAGGGACTTGTTTGTTTTTGGATGGTAAGATGAAGGTTTAATTCTGAGTATCGCATACAGATGTATGCTCTAAATTAATATTTTACTGAAAGCTTGTTAAAATATAGATTTTGAATGTATCACCATTGTTGAATATTCCTCAGACGAAAACATTTCGTTGATGAATGTGGGTGTAAAACCGATAACCAGGGCTTCTGCTTTATAACTGAAGGCTAATTAAACGTTGTTCCATATTTGTTTCGATTCTCTGTACTTTAGTTCTAACCTGTATGTCAGGTTGTGTCAAGGTATGGACAGGGTGAAGACTTCACTGCCGTACTTTCTACTAGAGCAATTAAACTTTTAAAATGCATACAAAGAAGACAACAAATATTTTATACGGCTAACAGGCTCAAAACTAAAAATGAACACTCTTGCTACAGCATGTCATGGAGTTTCCTCGATGTCCCGACTGATCAACTACTGAATAATCGCATAAAAACTCTTTAGGATCTATATGTAATAATAATAATAATTATCTCGTTTCATATCCCCTCCAATATATGCAATAGAATCATCATGAATGAGAAGGTATCTTCTCTGATGTATTTGTCACGATGAAAATGCACAGAGAGACGCCGAACCGAGGGAAGTGTTTACCTCAGTCCGCACATTTGAACATCTGCGACTGAACGTAGAGATCAGAGATCTTTATGCGTTTATGAGCGTAATGGTGTTTTCACAATTAAAGCATGGGACCAATTACGAAAAGGGGAAACGGCGCTCTCCGCAAACATATTCAGTGTTTTCTTGTAGCACCTTTGTTATTTTAGTGTACAACATGTAAGTTGAACAAATCTGATTGTTTCATTCAGTATCATAAGCACATAGGGGCATTTATTTAAAGTGATCAGGGAAAGGGAGCAGGAGCCGTCTGTCCTCTGCTTTTATCATGGTTCACTCAGTAACGGATCTCATGGCTTCTAAAAGTCGAACAAAAGTGACCATGATAGGGGCCAGCGGTAAGTGACCAAATGTTTTCACAGAAAATACCTGCACAGAGTAGATACCTGTTCCTGATGAAATACAGCACTCCTGCTGGACCAATAGGGAAGTTCCCAGCTCTTCTGCTCTTTGATGGTATGATTACAAAGTCAAATTTGGCATAGTTTAACTCGTAATATTACCAGTCGGTTTTAAGATAAGGGTCGCCTTAAACTAACTGCCTTTGATATGAGCGAGCCTCTGTGTCATCCCTCTGCACATGGGTATTCTGGCTGTGACAGAGTTCATCAGATAACGTGGTCATTTCAGCACAATGGTTCACAGAGATGGCTGTCACTTGTCTCTGAAATGATTTGAGTTATAACCTTTGTGGAGCTTTGTTATGAGACTGGGGGAAGCAAACAGACCTCCAGAGAGCCTGGAACAGCAGTTTGCAGCGGCGGTTTCTGCACGGTAAACTGGACTGTTGTTGTCAGCGCTTGACAGACAATTTCCTGCTCTTTTCATCATGTATTCCTATGTTCCTGCAACATGTGTCTTGCAATATTCACATTTTGTTGAACTCCTCTTATTTTCCCATCAGTAATCTCTTCTTAATTTCTAAATGGGATGTTTGACTCAGCTGCCCTGACAAAACACAATGAAACCCCCACATGTATGTAATATGATTCAGCACATAAAACGCCTGTGAACTCTATCAGTGCATCAGTCTGACGTATTTATAGAGTAATGTATAAAGCATTGGGGCCGTCACAGTAAGGTAAAGCACTTCAGATAACGCATAGTGGGTGCTGGTCTTGGTCCTTAACGCACAGAGGAAGATGTGGGAGGGTGTGCTGGTCTTGGTCCATAACGCACAGAGGAAGATGTGGGAGGGGGTGCTGGTCTTGGTCCATAACGCACAGAGGAAGATGTGGGAGGGGGTGCTGGTCTTGGTCCATAACGCACAGAGGAAGATGTGGGAGGGGGTGCTGGTCTTGGTCCATAACGCACAGAGGAAGATGTGGGAGGGGGTGCTGGTCTTGGTCCTTAAGGCACAGAGGAAGATGTGGGAGGGGGTGCTGGTCTTGGTCCATAACGCACAGAGGAAGATGTGGGAGGGGGTGCTGGTCTTGGTCCTTGCTTTGTGACTGTCAGGCTGGAGGACTCAATCATCTGTGACTTTGAGTTTGGGGTGTGGAGGTGGGCGGGGTTTGAGTAGGTGCTCACAGGTGTCAGGAGGTCGTGTTTCCCTGTGGTTTGACAGGAGAACGGTCCTGCACAGTCCAGACACCAAACAACACCTTCACAGCTTCTCATTTAATCATGTACATTAGAGTTATATAAATTAATTGGCAACACAATACTGTACACTAATTTGATATCAGTTTTGTTTAAAGATGTATTTTTATATGTGCTCTTAACACGAGAACATGCTACCTTGCCTAGCTAGCTACTGTCCTATATGCTGCTGTAATACAAGTAGTTAGACAGGTAATGGCTGGGGGTTGGGTAAATGAGTTACCATGGCATCAAACTGGATGGAGCTACAGTTCGCTGTCAATCATTGTCTTGTGTCAACCAATGAAAAGGTGACAAATAACAGGTTAAAATCAGTGCGTGACAGATGCTCCCCAAATTAGCACTGGCCTGTACTGTACTGGTGTTACATTGCCCGCATATAAAACTTCCCATACTGCCAGTGCTTGTGAATCTAAAATGAACGTATTTTATGGTGTTTATGCATTTGTCGATAAGATACATTGGTATTAGTAATTATAGCAATATTTTGTATTGGCCTCATGAAAGAGTTAATGAAAGAATACATTACAACAGCGATTGGGTGAGGTAAGACACCAGACATGGGTGGAGCTGTCAATCATTGGCTTGTTGAAACCAAATGAAAGAGTTAAGTTGTGACAGTGTGAGCTACATAAGGAACAGAGGGGCTCTGAGCAAAGACTGGCCCCACGGCTCAGAGTGATCAGAAGAATTCATGGGATTACAGAGACGATTTCGTGTGGCAAGACACCTCAAAACTGAGTAAATGCTTCTGACGTTAATCTCAACCACAACTTCCTTCTGTTTCAGACAAAAAAAAGACCAAAATGTGCAGGAAACTCCAAATGGGTTCAACACTTTACCACAAAAACAATATGAGACATAGAGAAATAAAACAGGGTCCTTCTTGTTTACAGTCATGGAATCACAGCTGAAGTAAGAGCCAGATATGTGCATTACTGTGCCTTGCATGATGGGTAGAGTGTGCTTAGCGTATAAGCAGGAGCCAGAAACACTGGTCTCAATGTATCTGAGCATCCCTTCTCTGGTGTTCATTGCTGGATGTCTTGATGAGGGTGTCTAATGAGACGAACGTGAAATGCTGGAACACAAACGAATGCAACCTTCAGACCGGCACGTGCTTTTACCGGAGATCAGCCCAGTTGGGACGGAGCGACAGGGCACATTCGCATTTACACAGCGTGCGCTGCTGCAGAAGTGCATCCGATAGGTTTACGTAACAGAGAGGATATCGAGCTGTTCGTGTCGCAACCAGCCGTGATGGCCCTTTCGTTTCTCTGCGCCATGTGTGTCAGAGCCAGAGGAGGCATGAGAAACACTGGGAAAAGAGTGCAGGGACAGTGGAAACACTGGGAAAAGAGCATTGGGATGTTGGGAACACTGGAAAAAGAGCACAGGGACAGTGGGAACACTGGGAAAAGAGCGCAGGGATAGTGGGAACACTGGGAAAAGAGCGCAGGGATAGTGGGAACACTGGGAAAAGAGTGCAGGGATAGTGGGAACACTGGGAAAAGAGCGCAGGGATAGTGGGAACACTGGGAAAAGAGCGCAGGGATAGTGGGAACACTGGGAAAAGAGCGCAGGGATAGTGGGAACACTGGGAAAAGAGCGCAGGGATAGTGAGAACACTGGGAAAAGAGCGCAGGGATAGTGGGAACACTGGGAAAAGAGCGCAGGGATAGTGGGAACACTGGGAAAAGAGCGCAGGGATAGTGGGAACACTGGGAAAAGAGCGCAGGGCAGGGAACACTGGGAAAAGAGCGCAGGGATAGTGGGAACACTGGGAAAAGAGCGCAGGGATAGTGGGAACACTGGGAAAAGAGCGCAGGGATAGTGGGAACACTGGGAAAAGGCGCAGGGATAGTGGGAACACTGGGAAAAGAGTGCAGGGATAGTGGGAACACTGGGAAAAGAGCGCAGGGATAGTGAGAACACTGGGAAAAGAGCGCAGGGATAGTGGGAACACTGGGAAAAGAGCGCAGGGATAGTGGGAACACTGGGAAAAGAGTGCAGGGATAGTGGGAACACTGGGAAAAGAGCGCAGGGATAGTGAGAACACTGGGAAAAGAGCGCAGGGATAGTGGGAACACTGGGAAAAGAGTGCAGGGATAGTGGTGATGAGTGTGTGACTTGCACAGATGCAGTCAGAGCAGAAGAGATGTGGAAAGCTCTGGATATGCTGTTCTGAGATCAGGGTAAATACGTTTGCAGTGGAGGGTAAACGGGGACCCAGCTGTCCCGGCTGGAGGAGGAAGCTCATTCTCCCTTTGGTGGGGGGGGGTCGGAGAGGGGAAGATGAGACAAGATGCTCGAGCTCATGGTCTCACAGCGTCTAAACACCAACATAATGGGTCATCAATAATAAGATGTGTGCTTTGACAGAGAATCCTGCATTCCACGTTTCAGTTCAGCAGGTCACCTCTTTGGAAAAAAAATAATACATTTAATTTTATTCATTCATGCATTTTTATTTTTGGAACTTGGCTGGCACAAATCTGAATATGTGTATGCATAATGTCATTTAGAACACAATATTTGGCCATGTATTTCTCTAAAGGTGTAGTATTACATATTTTCACTTAGTCCCAGCTATGCTAAAGCACATAATTAGCTGAGGGTGGCTGTGTGCGCGTTTGGGCAATAAAAGCCTAATGGCTTCACCTCGGCTCCTTCAGTGTGTCACAGTCGCATCATTACAGCACAGCTGTGCGTTAGCGCCTCATCAACGCACATATATATTCATGAGCAGTTTGGATGGACGGTGATGTCATGGTTCAGTTTTAGCCCAGAGACGTCAGCCAAAACCGCGGAGACGGGAGTAAACTGGGACAGCCGTGCAGGTGATGGATGAGCCCAGGGCCGAATGGATTATCAAGAGGCCCGTAAAAATCAGCAGGGCGAAACCGGTGAGAAATGGTGACATCGTCTCCGGGTAAACGGTGACCATACGCTGTCCTGGGGGTCACGGGCTCTCATGAGCATCTGCGTTTGATGATGCTGTCATTCAGCGTTTGATGATGCTGTCACCGTAAAGGAAGATCTCAGACGATAATTACCCGCAGACGCGATCATCTGTCCTGATTTATGTCACGTTTAGGTTGGTCCAGTGAGGAGGAGCACCTGTCTCTGGTCCTTCTGATGCAAAGCTGTGGGAACTTAAATATCAAACATCACGCGATCAGACTGTTTGGTGAATCCATATCGCTCTGAGCAGGAAGTGCTGGTTCGTGAGAGAACAGGCTGCTCTTAAAACAGATGTCATCACATAACCACTGACAGTGTGCTTTTAAAACAGCAGCGTAAAACTATCTAATATTCCTCAAATGGCTGATTAAGTTCCCCGTTCAGTTCCAGCCATCTTGTCATTGACATGCCAACTGAATCGCCATCTAGTGGCCACTGAAAGAAAATGAGAAAAAGCAATGTTTGAGTTTGTGGGCTCTTGTGTCTTTAACTCTGGGATTTCTCTGCCTCCTTGGAGCCGGTCAGACAGTCAGCAGCCGGGATGCCAGAGTGTGAGCATGGAAGGTCCGTCTTCCGCAGGGATCAGGTCCCACAATGGGGAGGGGGAACTGAAATCCCAGCTGGGAACCTTCCAGACTCCCTGCAGGGAATGTGCTGCACTCACCCTGCTGTAAGATCCTGCATTCCTGCCCACAAAAGTATGATGATGAGATGTGAAGATGCTTCACATCTCAGCGCAGAAACCACACCTCTCACTCACACCTGAACGACTTTGACCTGACATTTGATAATATAGTATAATTTTATCATTTCATTTTATCATTTTGATTTTCTATTCTCAAATAACAAATAAAAATAACAAGTGGTCTTAATGTATAGGTGTAAGAGGGGTCAGTCTTTGCGTTGCTCTGGGTGACATGCCTCCATTGACTGGAAAAGGTCACTGAATTGGGCCATTATTATTGTGCATGTTAAAACTACTGAACCAGGCATGGCTAGCCGAGCGTCACACGATGAATACTGATACAGGCCCTTTACGAAAGCAACTGGAAATCTGAATAAAAATTAGGATTTTAACAAAGACAAAAATACATATAATAAATGTTCATTTCAGTGGGGTTCATATATGTGCTATAGAAATATGTTTTCCAGGCTGTTGTGTGAAAAAAATGAAAATGAACTGGAAGTTAGGATGAGGCCTAAACAATTACTTCAGAAGACAAGACGAACAGAAAACGATTCTAGCTTTTTTATGAAGACACTCCAGAGGTCATGAAACTATCGAGCTTAAGTCTGAGCAAAGTGAAATGCCCGTTTATGTACTCTGGTCTTCACGTTCAGTAGTTTAGGCCACATTAACGGGCGGGGGGTGAGGGGACACAAATGAGAGGACGGGGAGAGAACGGGGGAAAGCAGCTTGGGAAATATCGCTTTGGCGGCCGATGCTGCACGGGGAGAACTTCCTGGGCTCTGCACCCATGAAGAACGCTGCATTTTCATTTACTTTGTATGAGCAAAACGTGTGCACAGCTCTTACTGCTAAGCTAGCAAATATGATTAGTGCAGGTCCTAATGTCAGCATGTAACAAACAGGCACCCACTGCTGAGGTTTTATAAATCATGGACGTAAACCCCATGGCAGCTGTTCTGCAGCTGTATCAGGGAACTGTCCAGCCCGAACATGGTGCTGAACTCACTGAGCCAGCACCTAAAGCCTGATATCCACCCAACCAATCACAAACATTCACAATGGACAATGTAATCAGGATCATCCAATCAGGAACATTAAAGAAGGGTGGTTAACCCAGAATCAGCCAATAAGAGTCATCCAATCAAGACCACTCAATTAGGATCAAACAACGAGGACCGTACAAGCAGGACAATAAATTCAGAATCTGGTTTTGTGTTTGAAAAGGATAAAATGAAGACACATGGACGCAGTCCAAAATGTAACAATGTATCTACTATTCAGATATATTTGATTTGATCGCTAGACCTTTGACTCATTGCTGATTTCTTGTCGACAAAAAGTAGATGAATAACAATGTTAACATTGTACAGATAACTCCTATTGGTACTTGTTCTGATGATAATTCCTTAAAATACATGTATTTTTTAGTGCTTTTCTGTTTTCCGGTCAGAGAAGACATGAGGCCCGTGAGTATGCATAACGTTATATTCCTAAAGCAACGTCTATGAGAATAATCTATGAGTGATTGCTACTACAATCCACTGAATGGAAATCAAATGTTTACAGCCCAGAGAAATGGCTATTGATTTCACAATTATTTCATATTGGATTTTTGCATGAGAGTTCCTGTTGAATAGATTAAGTCCGTTTGGCAAAAAGAAAAGAGATCATATTGAATTATTTCAAGACATTTTGAGTACATGTTTAACAAGCTCTTCGATATGCTATTTGCTTAACCCATCTTGTGGGTTTTTATTGAGGGTTAACATATGCTTAGGCATGCTTTCACAGACTGTTGCAGCCTTTTAATGTTGTTTCAACACCATAAACGCCTGCGAGGTACGCCCAGCTTTCTGTGCAGACTGACCTCTGTCTATCAGTGCTCCACTGTGCCCGTCATCCCCGTAATTTTGGGCTGAAACAGATGAAAGGGCTGAGAGAGGCTCTGTGACCCTGCAGACACACTGAGTGGGAGTGGGAGGGGGAGGGAGAGGGGGAGGGGGAGGTCACCTCCGCCCTGCTCTGAGGCACACAATAGGCTGGGAGTGTGACCTCATATGATATTACTCTACCTGTCAGAGCCCTGGAGGTGTGTGTGTGTGTGTGTGTGTGTGTGTGTGTGTGTGTGTGTGTGTGTGTGTGTGTGTGTGTGAGTGTGTGAGTGTGTGAGAGTGTGTGAGTGTGTGAGTGTGTGTGTGTGTGTGTGTGTGTGTGTGTGTGTGTGTGTGTGTGTGTGTGTGTGTGTGTGTGTGTGTGTGTGTGTGTGTGTGTGTTTCATGTATACGTATGTGAGGGTGTATGGTCACTCTATATGTACATCCATGCATGGGTGTGTAGGTGTGCACATGGTGTCTGTATGTGTGTGTATGGTCATTGTGTGTATGGTCACTGGGTGCATGCATGTTGTGTGTGTGTGTGTGTGTGTGTGTGTGTGTGTGTGATAGATATAACGCATCTCTCTGTGCGTGGGTGTGAGTGAGTGGTTCTGGGTGAATGTGGTTGTGGGTGACTGGTTACGGCCTGCTGCTGTCCCATTCCCACCCCCTGCCCCTCCCCCCCCCCCTCCCAGATCTGGTTCCCATGCAGCCCGGCTGTGGTCAGTCCCTGGTCCAATATTGACGCACGTAATGAGAGAGCTCGGCCACAATAGAGGCATGACTCTGAGGGCCCGCCCCCCCGCTGGGAAAATTCACACCCCCATGTCAGAATGCCACACTAGCCTTTGTCCCGAGGCCTGGGGGGGCAGGGGTTTTGTTAAAATAAACCCCCAGGGACTCCTCAATGCACAGAGCTCCACTGTGGGCCCCCCCAAGGGAATTCCCTGCTCCCAAACTCTCCCATAATGCCCTAATGCCCGCTGAGCAGCACATGTGTAACCTGTAAATCTGAATGCCTGAAACGCAGCAGAGGACTGGAGGCATGCTGACACACACAATCATACCTGCTGCTGTACTACTGTCACGTCCAACAGAGTGAGCACCGTCACACACACTCAGAGTGAGCGCCGTCACACACTCTCAGAGTGACCACCATCACACACACTCAGAGTGAGCGCCATCACACACACTCAGATATTTTTGTAGAATTTCAAAAAGGACGCTTTAGTGACTGGGCATGGGAGCAGGAAGAAATAAACACACAAACGTCTGAATGAACAGTCTGAATGAACAGTCTGCGTGGTAAACACACACGGTCTTAGAGAGGAAGGCAGTCGAAGCAGAAACACGATGGCCTCGCGCCGCATGCAGACGGGCGCCGGAGAGTTCCAGCTGCACGGTCATTTGCATGGGTTGTTTTCCAGCTTGAGCGGCTCGCGATAAGCAAACATGTCCCTGCTTATCAGGGCCCGGCGTTCACTGACTCTCCTTACCTGTCGCGTGATTGGCAGTCAGATACTCACCTGTAATGTGATAGCAAACAATATTATTGATAAAAGTGGAGCAGCGTTGCTCTGCGTTTGCACTTCCATAGCTTTCTGCACTGGGTTTTTATTGTGGTGTAAATGTTGTGAACTACGTGATCTAAGGGTTTGATTTACCACAGCATTTAGTATGCACAAAACTGTTTTGCTGGTGAAAAAGAGTAAGAGAGCATATGATTAGTTGAGGTAGTCTATTTGCTCCAATTACAAATCCTGTCACTGAAATGCATGTGCTAAAGGCTTTGATCAATCTGGCCCTGAGTGTTTGCGCATGATTAAGTGAATGAGGTCACAAATGTGTATGTCTGTAAAAACAGACTGAAACATCACTCTGAATATGTAAAAAAAAACATTTATCCCACTTAATCATTTAGCAGGATAAAATGGAGTGGATTATGAATTCGGTAAGTTATGGCTTTCAGAGCCTGCCAAATGAAACATTATAATAAAACCTTATCGCAGGAATTTGACTATACATGCGCTCAAATAAAACATTTAATAATGCCATGTTATTGTTTTTTTTTTTTCGCAGTGCTGGGGGGGCAATAGAAGCAATCTTTTTTTTATCCTAACAAAGCTTAAAAATCCAAACGTCGCAAACCGCAAATGCTCTGATTATATCAAACATGTCTGGATTTATTCTGCACTGACTCACTGCCTCTCCTGCACTGTAAGAGGGACAATGATGAGAGCCCAGTGCACCACAGGAATAACGCTCTTTAAATACGCCAAACACTCTGATTCTGAAAATAGTGTGGCAAATGGCCGGCGTAAGGGGCATGCCTGCGGAGAACGTGCCCCGGGTGTGGCTGGGCCCGAACGCTGGCCCCCGCGCCGGCCGGCAGCACCTGCTGGCTGCGTTTTCACAGGGTGGTGTCGACACCCCGCTCCCCTGCGCTGACGTGCTCCAGAGTGTGGGCTCTCTCTTAGCACAGGCCAGCTTGTTTAATCACAGCCAACTGCGAACAACTGCGACAGAGCCGCAGCCCTGCTGAAGGGCCTGATTGTGTACTCTGCACCAGGGAGGTAGGGGCCGGCTATATTTGGAGCTTACTAATTATACTTGCGGCCGAAGCAAGCGTGCATTCTTTCACTGCCCTGTCTTAGTGGCACAAAAAAAAAAACAAAAACAGGGCTGGCACTCACAATGCCAGGGGCAGCGTTGGAGAGGTAATTATAGCCTGGTGCAGGCGCTTGTTAAACTTTACCCTGTGTGGCCTGGGTCAGAGGATTGCGAAAGCAGCCTTCATGCTGCTTTAGTAGTCAGACTCCATTACTCACTCAGTTCATTCACGCGGGGGAAATCCGTGGACAAAATGGAGACCCTTTATGAAAAGACCCGTTAAATCTGGAAAACGAACGTTCTTCACTTAAAAAAACTTGATCTGTGGGTTGTCAAGGACACTCTCATTATGAAGTGAGAATATAGTGTTCGCTCCTGCACCGTTGGTGTTGATTTGTGTGCTGATATTCTCTAACTGTCTCTAGCTGTCAGATAGCACATCCCTGTGAGTTAGCGCCTTCCCGATCATTAGCGCCTCAATTGGGGGGGCTCAAACTCGCCGATCGCACCCAATTTTCTCCTCCTGACAGCTGCATTAAACATGAAGGCTGGTGTCTAATTTACAATCTTCTGCATGTTATTGGAGTACTCTGAAATATTTCACTCCAATGAAACAGCTAACTAAGTAAACTGAACAGACAAGTAAACTGCATCTTGACCTAATTCAGACAAGAGCAGGCTGATATGTTTGTTGTTAGTCATTCAGTCTTATTGTTCAAATGACCTGGCAGTATTCTAATTTTGTTGTATAAATACATATGTTTCAAATATGTTGTGGGTGTGTTCTAAAATATGAAAGCTACTGCAGTGATACAAAAAGCAGATTTGAGGGATAATGTTTGTCCGAGGGTCTTCATTGGCTGCCTGCTCAGAGTGGACTTGGGATGTTGCATCTTGATAGGCTGATGCTGTGGAAGAGGTGGAGCTAACGATGGCCCTGCCCACCCAAAACAAAATCAGGGAATTTGACACCCAAACAATTATTCTCCAAGCCCAGCTCCCTAACCATTATACTACACTGTAACCTCTGAGCTACAAGCCCAGCTCCCTAACCATTACACTACACTGTAACCTCTGAGCTACAAGCCCAGCTCCCTAACCATTATACTACACTGTAACCTCTGAGCTACAAGCCCAGCTCCCTAACCATTACACTACACTGTAACCTCTGAGCTACAAGCCCAGCTCCCTAACCATTACACTACACTGTAACCTCTGAGCTACAAGCCCAGCTCCCTAACCATTACACTATACTGTAACCTCTGAGCTACAAGCCCAGCTCCGTAACCATTACACTACACTGTAACCTCTGAGCTATACCCCCAGATTCATATTTCCCTCTGTATTTTATCTTCTCTTAGAATAGATCAGGACATACAATGTATCTCATTTATGTAAAGTGATCCTTTGTATCTATGGCAGTACATTGGAGGTTTCTGCACTTCAAAGCTAACGTTGTGCTCAGGCTAATCAAACCATGCCAGAGCATGTGACCCAACATCTGCACATGCGTCTGCTGATTTGTTTACTTTGATCGTACAAAAACATTTGTGTTTTTTCTGTGAAAGTTTGCACTTTTGTTCTTTGATGTTCTTAGCACTTGGAAGTCGTGCGGAAAGTGGGTTAATCGGTTTCGGCTACTCTGACCGTGCTGTGAGTGGAGCTGCAGAGTGCTGAATGCACTCTTTCTGGATTTCAGGATTGCCTCAGCGTTAGCTTCTGTAGTGTAGCATTCAAACAGTATCTGATGGGGCCTGATTAGCATGCTCGCTAATGTATGGTGTGTGGGATTTCTGGCATATTGTTATCATAACACACACATACATATGGCATGATCGGCTGTGACAGAAACATTGACATACCTTAACATACTTTACCCCTGAATTCTCATTCCCATTCTCAGTACAATATTTCAGATTTGGTACTTTATCGCCATAGTAGCCGATGCATGGCATTTGATTTGATGAGCTCAGCAGTAGAAACAGAACAGTAGAAAAAGGGTAAAGAAATTAAAAGTCAATAATATAAATACATTCAGCAAGACATAATACTCCATCTCCCTTACATACGCACAAAAATATTTATTTGACATGTATAACATTTCTGAAAGGGTTATACAGCATTCATATTTCTACATAGTGCAGCATCATTTCAGGAGCTACTTGTCTCGTTTGGAGGTCAGGGTGAGGCTAGAATGTGCCGCTTTTGGTCAGCTGACACCTCCAGACAGCAGTGTCTGCGTGTATAATGTAATATAAGATATAATTTCAGAGTCAGATTCTTGTGGGTCACATGACCTTGGTGCTGTATGTGTGCGCACATTCACACTCACACACACACACACACACACACACACACACACACACACACACTCACACAGCACGCACGCACACACACACACATACACACACTCAATACACACACTCACACACACACATTCAGATTATGGCTACTGATTGGTTGAGGCATTCATTGTTTTTCAGTGTTCTGAGTCAGATCAGAATCAGTTCCACACTGTTTCTTCATGGCGCTCCATAACCAGGATGTGTTTTATTTCAAAGCCATGTTTCTTGATCCAGAGAACAGAGGAGCTACTTTAATATCAGTGGCATTAATGGTGTTCCTTTTCAGGTGTGTTGTCCTCTCCGATCCCATCCCACACACCTGAGAGATTGTGGAGTGTCACATGACACACCTGAGCAGAAATGTGAGTGTAACTGTTATGTGCAGGATCTGAGCTGGAGCGATGTGGCTCAGAACATTTGCATTGAAACGGTGTTACCTGGGCAATAAAGCATCGTTTAAACAACCACAAACTGTTAAAGGAAGAGAGGGGGAAGCGTGGGCATGGGGTTACAGGAAACCCAGGCAGGACCAGGCAGACCTGCATGGGATTGTGGGAAACCGAGGAAGTTCCAGGCAGACCTGCATGGGATTGTGGGAAACCGAGGCAGTTCCAGGCAGACCTGCATCGGATTGTGGGAAACCGAGGAAGTTCCAGGCAGACCTGCATGGGATTGTGGTAAACCGAGGCAGTTCCAGGCAGACCCACATCAAGCACTTTAAATAAAATATTATGTAAATTTTCACCCATAAACATGTAGCCATATCAGGTCCATATAAAGCATGCTTAGCTGTGCATTGCTTATGTAAAAACTCCAAGAAGCTGTCCTTTCTTTTAGTGACATCACACCATGCCACGTCCTGTTTCTTTTTTGAAGACTACAGGCAGTTCATCCTGCTCAGGTAGCTTCTGTTTTATGCTCAGCCAAACGGAGAGCAGAGTGGGATGACATGGCCGAGAGGTTTTATACTCAGCTAATCGGAGAGCAGAGTGGAATGACATGGCAGAAAGGTTTTATGCTCAGCCAATTGGAGAGCAGAGTGGGATGACATGGCCGAGAGGTTTTAATATCAGCCAATCGGAGAGCAGAGTGGGATGACATGGCAGAGAGGTTTTATACTCAGCCAATCAGAGAGCAGAGTGGGATGACATGGCAGAAAGGTTTTATGCTCAGCCAATTGGAGAGCAGAGTGGGATGACATGGCCGAGAGGTTTTATGCTCAGCCAATCGGAGAGCAGAGTGAGGTGACATGGCCGAGAGGTTTTATGCTCAGCCAATCGGAGAGCAGAGTGAGGTGACATGGCCGAGAGGTTTTATGCTCAGCCAATCGGAGAGCAGAGTGAGGTGACATGGCCGAGAGGTGTGTGAGCTCCGGACTGGAGCCCAAAAACACAGGGGGTCTTCTTCATCAGCCGATCAGCTGCCCCACAACCTGTGTCTCACGCTGCACACTGACCCAGGACTGGCCCAGGACTGACCCAGGACTGGCCCAGGACTGGCTGCAGGGCTTGTGGAGTAGCACAGGAGGAAGTCTCAGGACTTTTCCTGTTACCGAACTCTTCCTTTTATGCAAATCACCTCACCTGGTGGAGAAGAAGCAGAACAGAAACATCAGAAAAAAACAAAGTTTTATCTGCAAACTAATAAGGTTCTTATCAGATCATGTTCTTCCTCGATGTGTGGACTAAGGGAAACAGAGAGAGAGGGAGGGAAAGAGAGAGAGAGACAGGGAGAAGGGGAAAGGGAGGGAGAGAGAGGGTGAGAGGGAGGGAGGGGAAGAGGGGAAGAGGGTGAGAGAGAGGGAGGGGAAGAGGGTGAGAGACAGAGAGAGAGAGAGAGAGAGGGAGGGAGGGAGGGAGAGAGAGGGTGAGAGGGAGGGAGGGGAAGAGGGGAAGAGGGTGAGAGAGAGGGAGGGGAAGAGGTTGAGAGACAGAGAGAGAGAGAGAGAGAGAGGGAGGGAGGGAGAGAGAGGGTGAGAGGGAGGGAGGGGAAGAGGGTGAGAGAGAGGGAGGGGAAGAGGGGAAGAGGATGAGAGAGGGGGAGGGAGGGAGAGATGGGAGGAGGGTGAGAGAGAGAGAGAGAGAGAGAGAGGGAGGGACGGAGTGAGGGAGGGGAAGAGGATGAGAGAGAGAGAGAGAGAGAGAGAGAGGGAGGGAGGGAGGGAGGGGGGAAGAGGATGAGAGAGAGGGAGAGAGAGAGAGAGAGGGAGGGAGGGAGTGAAGGAGGGGAAGAGGATGAGAGAGAGGGAGGGAGGGGAAAGGGAGGGAGAGAGACTTTGTGATGGCATTATCAGTGGAAAGTGGAACCCATCAATAATCTGATTGGCCAGGTGTGTTTGTGTGTTCCCTGTTGCAGTTACCTAGCGTGCTATGAGCGGCGGGACGGCCCTACACCGCTATGATCAGAGCAAAGAGCGGCGGTACGGCCCTACACCGCTATGATCAGAGCAAAGAGCGGCGGCACGGCCCTACACCGCTATGATCAGAGCAAAGAGCGGCGGCACGGCCCTACACCGCTATGATCAGAGCAAAGAGCGGCGGCACGGCCCTACACCGCTACGATCAGAGCAAAAGAGCGGCGCACGGCCCTACACCGCTATGATCAGAGCAAAAGAGCGGCGGCACGGCCTTACACCGCTATGATCAGAGCAAAAGCGGCGGCACGGCCTACACCGCTGATCAGAGCAAGAGCGGCGGCACGGCCCTACACCGCTATGATCAGAGCAAAAAGAGCGCGGCACGGCCCTACACCGCTATGATCAGAGCAAGCGGCGGCACGGCCCTACACCGCTATGATCAGAGCAAAAGAGCGGCACGGCCTACACCGCTATGATCAGAGCAAAGAGCGGCGGCACGGCCCTACACCGCTACGATCAGAGCAAAGAGCGGCGGCACGGCCCTACACCGCTACGATCAGAGCAAAGAGCGGCGGCACGGCCCTACACCGCTACGATCAGAGCAAAGAGCGGCGGCACGGCCCTACACCGCTACGATCAGAGCAAAGAGCGGCGGCACGGCCCTACACCGCTACGATCAGAGCAAGAGCGGCGGCACGGCCCTACACCGCTATGATCAGAGCAAGAGCGGCGGCACGGCCCTACACCGCTATGATCAGAGCAAAGCGGCGGCACGGCCCTACACCGCTATGATCAGAGCAAAGCGGCGGCACGGCCTTACACCGCTATGATCAGAGCAAGAGCGGCGGCACGGCCCTACACCGCTACGATCAGAGCATGAAGAGCAAAGGCGGCACGGCCCTACACCGCTATGATCAGAGCAAGAGCGGCGGCACGGCCCTACACCGCTACGATCAGAGCAAAGAGCGGCGGCACGGCCCTACACCGCTATGATCAGAGCAAAGAGCGGCGGCACGGCCCTACACCGCTATGATCAGAGCAAAGAGCGGCGGCACGGCCCTACACCGCTATGATCAGAGCAAAGAGCGGCGGCACGGCCCTACACCGCTATGATCAGAGCAAAGAGCGGCAGCACGGCCCTACACCGCTATGATCAGAGTTGGCCCCTACAGTGACTGTGGGCATTATCTTGGCATCCCCAGGGCCGGTGGGGGAAACAGGGACTTGAAGGTAGCTGAGAGGCAAAGCACAAAGCTGCTGAGACTGCAGGGACCACCCCCCTCCTTCTCTCCCTCTCTCCCTCCCTCTCTCCCTCCTTTCTTTCAGCCTATTTCTTTCTCATTGTGACAGAGCATGATGTACATGAACACGTTCAAACAAACTTCACACACACACACACTCCATACCAAAACACACTCCAAGCACAAATACACTCCACACACAAACATACTACACACACACACTCCATACCAAAACACACTCCAAGCACAAACACACTCCACACACAAACAAACTACACACACACACTCCCAGCTGAAGCACATTCCATGCTAAAGTACCCACACAGGAACAGCCGCCCAGTGCAGTGTGAGTCGTTTGGAGGGGAGCCAGGTTATGGTAAAGGGCCTGAAGTGAACTTCCTGCATGCTGCATTAACTGAGTATACGTCCTTTAGTGACTTCAACGCATCATTACACTCTAATCTCCATTAACTGCATTTCTCAGCGTCTGCCCAGCTCACACGCCCCCAGTGGCACACCAGCTCCCCTCCGGCGTTTCGCTAAGCGGCCCTGCAGCAGTGTGTTAGTAGAACCAGCGGAGGCATCGGCGGCTTAGTTGGTAGTTAACACCAATAATTAACTCCTTAAGAGACCCGCAGAGCAGCTGCTGCTAGCGAAATGCTGTAGCGCTGGTGAGGAAAATGCCAGCAGCCCGACACTGGGCCAGCGGGGGACATTCACCACCACAGCCCATAACTACAGAGCCGTACTGATCAATGCAATGCGTCCCATGATTTACACAGAAGTAAAAATCAGAAGATATAATATACAGGTGTGTTCAGGCTGTGTGTCTGTGTGTTCAGGCTGAGTGTCTGTGTGTTCAGGCTGAGTGTCTGTGTGTTCAGGCTGTGTGTCTGTGTGTTCAGGCTGTACGTCTGTGTGTTCAGGCTGTGTGTTTGTGTGCTCAGGCTGTGTGTCTGTGTGTTCAGGCTGTGTGTCTGTGTGCTCAGGCTGTGTGTCTGTGTGTTCAGGCTGTGTGTCTGTGTGCTCAGGCTGTGTGTCTGTGTGTTCAGGCTGTGTGTCTGTGTGCTCAGGCTGTGTGTCTGTGTGTTCAGGCTGTACGTCTGTGTGTTCAGGCTGTGTGTCAGGCTGTTTGTGTTTGTGTGCTCAGGCTGTGTGTCTGTGTGCTCAGGCTGTGTGTTTGTGTGCTCAGGCTGTGTGTCTGTGTGTTCAGGCTGTGTGTCTGTGTGTTCAGGCTGTGTGTCTGTGTGTTCAGGGTGTGCGTCTGTGTGTTCAGGCTGTGTGTCTGTGTGCTCAGGCTGTGTGTCTGTGTGTTCTGGGTGTGTCTGTGTGCTCAGGCTGTGTGTCTGTGTGTTCTGGGTGTGTCTGTGTGTTCAGGGTGGGTTGGTGTGTTCAGGCTGTGTGTTCTGTCTGTGTGTTCAGGCTGTGTGTCTGTGTGTCTGTGTGTTCAGGGTGTGTCTGTGTGTTCAGGGTGGGTCTGTGTGTTCAGGCTGTGTGTCTGTGTGTTCAGGCTGTGTGTCTGTGTGTTCAGGGTGTGTCTGTGTGTTCAGGCTGTGTGTCTGTGTGTTCAGGGTGTGTCTGTGTGTTCAGGGTGTGTGTCTGTGTGTTCAGGCTGTGTGTCTGTGTGTTCAGGCTGAGTGTCTGTGTGTTCAGGTTGGGTCGGTGTAGCTGTGCAGCTCCAGGAGTGAGGACCCCAAAAGGGAGAGACAGTTTAATAGATAACGTTAATCTTGCAAAATAAATGCTCCGTAGAAGCTTTTAATACCCATGGTCATGTGTTTGCTGCGTATCTGACTCCCTGCCTGCAAACTGAGCGCGCTCCACAGTTAGCAAGCGGCAGCTACATCTGGGCCGCAGCAGGCAGTGCTTTCAAATGCCACACTCTGCTCAATATCTCCCCTTTTTTTTAGTCTTGTGGTGAGAAATGCGAGCATTGACATTCTGCGTTCGCTCTGCCTTCCTTTCATCTTCAGATGCAACTACAATTAAGAGATACAACTAAATGCAGGTGTTAAAACAAGTTGTATTTCTTTCCTTCTTAAACCAAAATCAGGGTTTCCCCCTCCCTGCCCCCCTTCTTCATGAGATATGATGTTGCAGTAGGAGAGGCGAAGGTGACAAGCTGCTCTCCAATGCTGTTCTCAGCACTTAGACTTCGTGGGCCTGTTGCTGTTTTTCTGTGGTTTTCAGCGAGTTTTCCCTCCTTCCTTCAGCGTAATAACAGGTAACGGCAACGAGGCAGTGCATCTACTACTCACACCTCACGGGGCTCAGGATACAAACCTGCATATGTTTCCCTGCAGTTATAAAGTATGTACAGTAGGAGGTGATGGTTCATGTTGTGTGTGTGTGTGTGTGTGTGGTGTGTATGTACAGGCGTGCATGGAGAGAGCAATCGGAGTTCATAGTAGAAGAGTGCCAAGGCCGTGAGTGATTACCCAGCATGCATTTGTGACAGCTGAGAATGTGCCAGACTTTCACAGCATCTTCCAGTGACCGCTATACTAACAACACACACACAGTGTTACAGTGTAGTATAATGGTTAGAGAGCTGGGCTTGTAGCTCAGAGGTTACAGTGTAGTATAATGGTTAGGGAGCTGGGCTTGTAGCTCAGAGGTTACAGTGTAGTATAATGGTTAGAGAGCTGGGCTTGTAGCTCAGAGGTTACAGTGTAGTATAATGGTTAGGGAGCTGGGCTTGTAGCTCAGAGGTTACAGTGTAGTATAATGGTTAGGGAGCTGGGCTTGTAGCTCAGAGGTTACAGTGTAGTGTAATGGTTAGGGAGCTGGGCTTGTAGCTCAGGGGTTGCAGTGTAGTATAATGGTTAGGGAGCTGGGCTTGTAGCTCAGAGGTTACAGTGTAGTGTAATGGTTAGGGAGCTGGGCTTGTAGCTCAGAGGTTACAGTGTAGTGTAATGGTCAGGGAGCTGGGCTTGAAGCTCAGAGGTTACAGTGTAGTGTAATGGTTAGGGAGCTGGGCTTGTAGCTCAGAGGTTACAGTGTAGTATAATGGTTATGGAGCTGGGCTTGTAGCTCAGAGGTTACAGTGTAGTATAATGGTTAGGGAGCTGGGCTTGTAACTCAGAGGTTACAGTGTAGTGTAATGGTTAGGGAGCTGGGCTTGTAGCTCAGAGGTTACAGTGTAGTGTAATGGTTAGGGAGCTGGGCTTGTAGCTCAGAGGTTACAGTGTAGTGTAATGGTTAGGGAGCTGGGCTTGTAGCTCAGAGGAAGGTCACTGATAGCCTCTGACTGAATGAATTAGACACATATAACGATGTGATCACACAGGGATTTCTTTCTTCCTCCTCCTTCCCTCTCCATGTCTCTGTCGGTCTCTTTGTTTCTCAGTTCACTGGTGCTTAATTAGCAGGACGGCGTTAGTGCCAAAGCAAAACACAAACAACATGCAATCACACAAATACAAAGTATGAAAACAGTAACTAAAAATACAAGTGATAGAGTAAGAAAAAATATCATATGAGATATAATAATCATGATCATAATCAACATGAAATGTATAACTGTGAATAACCAAATGTTTCAAATACACATTTTCCACACACAGTTTCCTCTCTCTCTCTTTCTCTCTCTCCCTCCTTCTCTCTCTGGTTTTTCTCTCTCATTTTCTGAGAAAATGTCTCCCCCACAACGTGATCAGAGAGCGGGACTAAACTCGTCTCCTTGCCACCAAGGCACGGTTGCGTGGGGGTGGGCAGTAAATGTGCCGTTTCCCCCCCCATCGCCCAGCCCCCACCCCCACCCCCCCGCCCGCCTCATGCACACAGGAGACAGAGAGCCTGTTTCAGTCATGCTCACGAGCCCCAGACAGACTAGTAACACAGGAACGAATCGTCCCAGTCGACCAAAGAGAGACTATTTCCAGCCTGCCCCGCCCCCATCCCACTGCTCAGACACAGAGGGAGGTGTTCCCCCCATACAGGGGGGACAATCGGGGTTAATCCAGCTAAAACCCTCAGTCTCACTGCTCTCTAGCGCCTCCTCTAGTGTGGGTCACATGACTCAGACAGGTCACAAGCATAGTGCCTCATGCTGTATGTGAGATGGTGTGCATTCAGGCACAAAATGGCTGCCGCGCCTCACCCAGGTGGAGCTGCACACTGGCGATGAATCATGCTTTTTGAGATCATGTAATGAAAGGAAATAATACAGTGAGTGTGGTGAGTGAGGATACAACATCGCAAACCTTAATAAATTTACCCCTGTCAGAGAATAACGACACAAAATGCAGTACAGCAGTATCCATTCCCCCAAAAGACCTGGACTTTAACACTCCAGGTTCCCTCCCTGTATGACCTGGCCATCTGTCCCATGCATTGACACCTCTCTGTGTGACAGCCATGTTAGCGGTTAGCCTTAGCTAGCCTCAGCCACCAAGCACCAACTCCAATGCATCTGTGCAGTGGGCGAAGCCAGGGCCACTCCTGATTGGTGGATTACAGTATCGCTGACGCATGTGTAGCTTTGCCTCAGAGCTGTCATTGAGAAAGCAGAAATGCACATTTGGGTGTTTTATGAGGGCTAATTCTCTTCACGAACCTCAGGTGATGGTGAGACACGTTTCATGTTGATGTCGGAAACTGCATTTTAAAATCTCTTGATGTCACGCAAATCTAAAAACAATTCTCAATTTTGTTTCTAGAGAAGTTTTTTTTTGCAGACGAACACAAAAAGATAAATAAAAAACAAAAACAGAGTTTGGGAGGAGAGAGCACATCACGCACGCTGGTGGAGTTTCCCCTCTGAGCGTTTGTTTTGGGCAAAGATATCACGCCCAGCAGGAGCTGTCAGATACGGCGAAAGAACACTGCTGCAGCTTCAGCATCGCCCTTATCTGCGCTCCCAGAGAGCCTCGCTAAGGAGGACCGGCTGCACAATCGAGTGCACCTATCTGAGCTGGGCAGTGGACCGGGCGTGGCACAGACTGCTAAAGCAGGGAGGGCAGATACAGGCCTCTGGTGCAGGCTGCAGTGGGGAGCACAGCGTGATTTTGTCTTGCGAAATACGGCGGGAACAGGAGAGCCCTGGCCCTCTGTCCTCTGTAGTGATGATTCAGGCTCCTATTGATGAGGTCATCTTGTTCAGGCTCGTGTTGATGAGGTCATCTTGTTCAGGCTCGTGTTGATGAGGTCATCTTGTTCAGGCTCATGTTGATGAGGTCATGGGAAGTATGAAAATGCAAAGAGTTCTAAGACCCAGATCTTTACCTCTGTGGTCTTGTAGCCCCACTCCAGTCAGACTCACAGTAGATCAGAGCTGCTGTATAAAACGTATGAAGGAAATGAGCTACCGTAACTCACAGCAACAGAAGCATCTGTGTACAAAAGCCCCCAAGAATGGAACAGGCCATCTTTAATCTATAGGACCTGTGGGTCCACAACACTGACTATAAACTCATTATTTAATCATGTTTAATCATGAATAATCCAGTTATTAATTATTATATATGCTATGTTTATGTATTTTGAACATTACAAAATGTCTTTGGCTTGAGTTTGAATCAACACATGAACAAATAATGGCAATTGATTAATAAATGGATTACTAACTGTTAACAAACTACTTATTAGTGGTTTATAAGGGATTCCTGAAGCCCTAAAACCATGTTACAGGGTAAAACAAAGGCCCAAAGTCCCAAGCCGCAGTGAAACAGCCCTGTTTGGGTGTAATGTGCTGTGGGGGTTCTGGAACAGACTAAGCCCGTGTGAAACACACCTGTGAATTCGGGCTAATCGCGGTGGAAAGATGGTTTTGCGCTTCCCCCTGTCCGCGGGGCCCAGCCTGCTTTGATCTGTGACTCTCGCATCTGTGTGAATGGAAACAACCAGCCCAATACAGAGCCAAGTGAACGCAGAAAAATCTCTACCCCTCTGCTACTGAAAACCTTGATTTTATCATTTTATACATTTATTTTATCACTCATACTTGATAGAATGTATTGTTTTTGTGTAAACTTTTTACTGTTGTGTTTCTGGGAAGCAGTTTGTATTCCGGCTTTACACAGAAGGTGCTACACAGACAAATTAATTCATTTAGATTAAATTCACTGTGACAATGCTATGTCAGAAAACAACAACAGAACTCCACTGTACAGACAGGAGAGAGACTAAAGATTTATAATTCGCCAGGCTTGGCTGCGGACAGAGAGACTTCATATTTGGGGGTACTGACCCCCCAACACAGAGAGAAAGCTCCTTTCCACATAACCATATTCAAACATATTTGGCCCATGTAGGTTTTACAGTGAAGTATTGTCTGATTCACTTAAGTACAGCCTCTAACATCGCATAAATCTCCTACTTCTTTTTGATTTAGCACAAACCACACAGCTAATTTCAGATAATACTTTGTAAATTGCTATGGCATTAAGTGGCACCTCAGTTTTTTCTACAGAAAAAAATATATTATAATTTTATTTTCAGCTCAATTACTTTTTAGTTTAGTCTGTAAAAATGAACCAAACACCTAAGCTGTGTTTAATTGTGTTTTATTCAGTAATACATTTTCTTCAACATATTGTAGCTACAAAATGATCACAACTGAAACATGGACACATGATTTAGATTTTATTTCATACAGACATCACACCAGCGGGGAAGGGGAAGGGCGCAAACACACAAACACACAGCCCACAGTATGAACACTTCAGCACACACACTGAAATATTTTTCCAAAACCCCCGTCCCCCCCTTCTTTTTTTCAGAGAGATCGTTGTGTTCCTGTGCAGCTCTCGTGTGTAGCGGAGCCGTGTGTGGGCGGTACGCTTGCGAATGGAAAGGTTATCTTCTGCAGATAGTGAGTGACAGGAGAACAACACTCAGACAGCTCCTTAGGGTCACAGTATAACATCTCAGCTTCCAAAAAAAAAAAAAAAAACGCATAAAAATTCAGCTTTTTAAAAATGTTTCAGCTTTCTCTAATATTTTCATGTGTGCATTTTGTGCATAAACTGTAAATTTAGCTTTGATGATTTCACAGAAAAAGTCGACTAAATATCAACCAAACCAAAAGGCATGAGATGCAGGATCAACAGCATTTTGAACAGATAGTTACAGCTGAAGAGCGAAACTCGACAAAATATGACTGTCATGAAATATACAGAAAAAGATTTTGCAGAGTGTCAGTGCTGGAGCAAATGTGGACCATTATTCCAACACCATGCTGTCACAAGCTTGCCATGTCATGCATTATAACCAGTCATAACTGTACATTAAGCCTACATTCTGTGACGGATATCGCGTCAGTGTCAAACTGTTTACAGTGATCTGGCTTGGGTAATATGTCCTATATAAAGCTGCTTTATGATAATTAAACTGTAAAAAAATAAAAATAAAAACGAAATGCAACATAAAATTGAATGAAACAGTTTGAGGGTTATCCAGGGAATTCTCTTTCGCAGATCGTAGTTGTGAATTGGTGTGTGAGGCTTGGTGATTGGCAGAGAGCTGAGTTGTGGTGAGCGACGTGCTTCTTGCTCCAGCTGATGAAAAGTCGCTGGTTTAGAGTGAGCTTTCTGCCGGCGGGTTTTAAACCACATCACCTACAGTGAACCCAGCATTCAGACAGAAACGAAAGAGACCCACAGTCAACGCTGTCAAAGCCTAATCTCTGCTGGCCCGGCTGTGAAATGAATTTCGTGGTTATATATTTTGCTAATCTTGTTTTATTGATCACAGTACGTGGCTCCAGTCCAATGCTGTGATATTATCATGACCTTTACATCTTGCTACCTCCTTATGTTTGTATCATAATTTGGTATCTCTTTATTGTGGCTGCCCCAAAAAGCTGCTTATCAACTCTGTAATCTGTTTTTAATCATAATTGATTATCTTATTAAATTATTCTCTTATTACATTAAACATTACATATGATTTGTTCATTTGTTTGTGAACATACGTCAGCGGCTCTGTCTCTGGCATGAAACCATTAACAAATCATCAATAACATTTGGGTAAATTTATTATATAATTGCCAACAAACTACTTAATGAGTTTATAAGCAGTTATGTCATAATGGATGAATGAAATAATGGAGACTCGAGAGACGTAACGGGGCTCTGCGAGCCAGTACAGGAAGCTTCGGTCGCTGTGATACTGCAGACTGGCATGCGGCACATCAGAGGGGAGAGAGTGCCTTATTCTTGCTCAACTATTGATCCAATCAGTTTTCCGAAAACAAAAATCTTATACAACTGGTCTTTGGTTTTTCTTTTCTGCATGAAATATATTGATATTTTTTGAAGATTCATATGTCTGACATTGCCACAGCACATAAGAGCAGCGCCTGCAGGACAGACAGAAAGGATCAGAAACATGGCACTGCCCACGTGACAGCCACTGCAGTGGAGGAGCTGGACTGGCACTGCCCCCATGACAGCCACTGCTGTGGAGGAGCTGGACTGGCACTGCCCCCATGACAGCCACTGCTGTGGAGGAGCTGGACTGGCACTGCCCACATGAGGCTGCTGTGGAGGAGCTGGAATGGCACTGCCCACATGAGGCTGCTGTGGAGGAGCTGGACTGGCACTGCCCGCATGAGGCTGCTGTGGAGGAGCTGGACTGGCACTGCCCCCATGACAGCCACTGCAGTGGAGGAGCTGGACTGGCACTGCCCCCATGACAGCCGCTGCAGTGGAGGAGCTGGACTGGCACTGCCCCCATGAGAGCCACTGCAGTGGAGGAGCTGGGCTGGCACTGCCCCCATGACAGCCACTGCAGTGGAGGAGCTGGGCTGGCACTGCCCCCATGACAGCCACTGCTGTGGAGGAGCTGGACTGGCACTGCCCGCATGAGGCTGCTGTGGAGGAGCTGGACTGGCACTGCCCGCGTGAGGCGGCTGTGGAGGAGCTGGGCTGGCACTGCCCCCATGACAGCCGCTGCTGTGGAGGAGCTGGGCTGGCACTGCCCGCGTGATGCTGCTGTGGAGGAGCTGGGCTGGCACTGCCCGCATGAGAGATGCTGCAGTGGAGGAGCTGGGCTGGCACTGCCCCCATGACAGCCGCTGCTGTGGAGGAGCTGGACTGGCACTGCCCACATGAGGCTGCTGTGGAGGAGCTGGGCTGGCACTGCCCACATGAGGCTGCTGTGGACTAGCTGGACTGGCACTGCCCGCGTGAGGCGGCTGTGGAGGAGCTGGGCTGGCACTGCCCGCATGAGAGATGCTGCAGTGGAGGAGCTGGGCTGGCACTGCCCCCATGACAGCCGCTGCTGTGGAGGAGCTGGACTGGCACTGCCCGCATGAGGCTGCTGTGGAGGAGCTGGACTGGCACTGCCCGCGTGAGGCGGCTACAGTGGAGGAACTGGGCTGCTCAAGTGGCCCTTGAGGCAGAGCTGTTTTTCTGTGGCCAGCTGAAGCAGCCGCTGCTCACCATGGTTACACAAGCCACAATTTAAAAAGCAAAACAACTGTTTTTCTACGAGAGTAGACTTCTCATCAACTCTGAGTGTAGTCTACATTCATTTGACTGGTGTTTGTTATATGTGCCTGGCCATGTGTGCTCTACAGCGCCCTCTTCCAATGACTTATGAAACTGACTCCATTCAGCAAGAAGGCCTGCACCTTCTGGCCTTTCAGAGGATGGAGGTGCAGGTCGGACTGAGTGAGAGGTCATTGAAATTCACATCAGGAATTCTGCAGTAGAGGAAGAGGCCCTGCAGTAGAGGTAGAGACCCTGCAGTAGAGGTAGAGACCCCTGCAGTAGAGGTAGAGACCCTGTAGTAGAGGTAGAGACTCTGCAGTAGAGGTACAGGCCCTGCAGTAGAGGTACAGACTCTGCAGTAGAGGTAGAGACCCTGCAGTAGAGGAAGAGGCCCTGCAGCAGAGGTAGAGACCCTGCAGTAGAAGTAGAGACCCTGCAGTAGAGGTAGAGACCCTGCAGTAGAGGTACAGACTCTGCAGTAGAGGTAGAGACCGTGCAGTAGAGGTAGAGACCCTGCAGTAGAGGTACAGACTCTGCAGTAGAGGTAGAGACCCTGCAGTAGAGGTAGAGACCCTGCAGTAGAGGTAGAGACTCTGCAGTAGAGGTAGAGACCCCTGCAGCAGAGGTAGAGACCCTGCAGTAGAGGTAGAGACCGTGCAGTAGAGGTAGAGACCCTGCAGTAGAGGTAGAGACTCTGCAGTAGAGGTAGAGACCCTGCAGTAGAGGTAGAGACCCTGCAGTAGAGGTAGAGACCCCTGCAGTAGAGGTAGAGACCCTGCAGTAGAGGTACAGACTCTGCAGTAGAGGTACAGGCCTAACGCATTTTGCAAAATGTAGGGAGCCACCGAGGATTCTGGGAGAAGTCAGAGCGTGGCTCTCTCGTTCTCGTTCTCGTTCGCTCTGCTTCTTGTATGCCAGTTGCTTCACCTGGAGCACAAGAAATTAACAACATTTTCTGGAATTCAAAATGTTTTAAATTCTATTAAATTTTATCCTTTCTAATCTATTTTTGTCTTGTCTAGCCAAGTCTAGTCTTGTCTCCATTACTCCTGTCTATTCTATTCTATTCTATTCTATTGGTAAATGTGGAACCTGAATAGGGTGAAGGCCGTTTTCAGTCGGTGTGATGTTGTGAAAGCAGTTTTAGCTCTTCCCCTATTGCACTGCACCCTGAACACTGGGCTGGTGTGAGTCTGCACAAATGTGACTTACCATGAAACTGACTGTGAAATAACAGGGTCAGGCAATTCCACTGAAAATTTAAACATGGTCTGTTTGGGGTAGGTAACCACCAACAAAGATGGTGAATAATCTCAATAATGGAAAACAGGACAAAGAAAGAGAGAACGCTCTCCGGAAGGTTAACTTGTAAGGAAGGCCATAAAATGACATCAGATTGTAATGGCAGTGTCACAGCCCCAAATGTCCGTCAGCCACATGTGAGAGCTATGCTGTCCCAATATTCAACTTATACCCACCCTCACACACACACACACACACACACACACACACACACACACACACAC